>VZTV01102644.1:0-24378 GCA_013400875.1 Anhinga rufa
GAAGAGCAAAGAGATACGATGATGAGCCTGCAGAGAGAGTCAAAACCCTAAGACATAGGACTTCCAAGAGCTTCCTTCTAAAGCTAGGCAGTAATTAAACGGCATTTGCTGCGTGACGAAGGCAACTGTGCAATAGTTACTGTTGCTCACTGTAATTCCACGTACACTGTGACAGAGAGGCCTAGAGCTGATACAGTACTAGCGCCAGCTCCAGCAAAAGTAGGTTTTCAATCACAAATTGTGGAAACAGTTATACAACACTACAAAATCACAGGTTTATACAACCTCCAAATACTAAATGATGGTCTAAAGCCTGGGATGTATTAAGCTGCCAAACTTTTCAAGAACTTGAATTGAATTTTGGGTGTGTGTGTGTATACATATTAAAAATACATGCATTATATATAAAATTGCCAGCTGATATAGACATACCTCCATTAAAAAATGGTTTTGAAATGTAAACCAAATAGCTTACTGAATAGTCACACACTAATCCACTGAAATATATTATTTCCATCCAGAAATGAAATACAGAAATGTAAATCTAAACTATTTTCCAAAGCCTTACAGTAACTTAAAATACATTTTTGCCCCTCCCTTGATGAAGAGCTGAATAAGACTCCCCTCTCAGCCCTACCCGTTTGGAGATTAAAATCCCTCGGCGGCTGCACAGTAGTTTTTCCCTGCGCAGAGGATTAGCTGGGGAAGGGCACTAGAGGACTAAGGGGTGCCTATGCAATTCAGTGGCAGCTCTTCTACTGACTGAAGTGGAAACGGGACGGGCAGTAACTAACACCCAATGGCCTATCGACCGTAAGGGAGCACTAAATGCTTCCCATTTTCCTGCCCAGGTTTACCAGCGCCAGCTCTTCAGGTCTGGAGCCCTCGCTGCCGCTCCCTCCCTGCAGGCTCAGGCAGGAGCTGGCCGAGGGACCACCGCTAACCTCCCTGCCTCTTCGGGTGAGCATCCGCAGCACGCTGCTTGGATCACCCCACCGCCAGCTACCACTAGCGAGCTCGCGAGAGGGAGAGGGCGGGAGAAAGGCTTTCGCTTTGAGAGCTGGATCAACCGCAATAGCCAGGAGTTCAGAAAAAACGGAAGGGAGAGGCATGGTGAAGCGACCTGCATTCTTGCAGAAGCGATAGCCGCATCTGCAGAAACTCATCTTGCCCTCCTTTTGGTTTTGTAGACAAATTAAAAGCTGTACAGATGCAGCATAAGCGTATGAAGAGAAAACAATGCTATGTGTATGTACGGTGAGCCTTTCTGCACTCAACAAGTGCTATGGGAAATGCATTTATTTCCATATCACAGCAACCTTATAATCCACCCTACCCAACCCTATCAGACGTATTAATTTAGGATATCCAATATGTGACAAACATGATTCAAATACATTGGATGATTTTCTTTTTTGTTTTTGTTTTTTCCCCCCTAAATAAACAACAGGAGTACAGACATAAAGAAGGAACATTCAGTAACTACTCAGTTTTTAGGAGAAGACTGGTCAAGTGACTGGGCTGCCAGCTTAAGTCTTAAGAGGAACAGAGTTTTATTCTCTTTCCCACCACAGACTGCATCGATGATACTTGGAAAATTAATTCAATTATGGAGGAATCTACAATGGTACTAATGAATAGTGGCATTCAGCACTACCACAGCTAAAGCTACCTGAGCACCAAGCAAAACAAATCCACCGATTTCTGGGAAGCTTTTTGTGCATTCATGGTAAGATATTTATAAATGCTAAGGATCTATTAGCTGAAAATGCAGCACGACAAACCTCTTAACGGGTTAGACAGGTTCTTTATGTACAACCCAATTACACACAATTGCCTGAAAAGTGTTGACATGAGCTAGTGGATCTTGCTACTCCGTACCTAAGTAACTACACAGGAATAATACCGGACAGGGTTGGTGCAAGGATAAATGCATGAAAGACTGATGTTGTTCAGATGCTTGAGCAGATATATGAACCTAAAGAAAGTCTTATTATCCCCATAAAGAATTCAATTTTAAAAAGATATTTTGCAGTTATGTCCATTTAAATCACCAAGGCTTGGAGAACCCTTCAAAGATAAGAGTTCTCTTCCTGAAGCTGAAGACACTGAATTGTACCAAATACGAGGACAAGTCTTTAAAGCTCAGAAACTAAATGAAAAAATGGTTTCTAGAAACCCATATAAAACCCAAAGAAAATTAAAATAGAAGTAATCCGTAACCATACAACCAACCCAGCGGAAGGCACTGGATGCTCTGTTGTTATGTATTATTCCCGCTGCCCCCATTAACGTTAGCTATGCAAGCTTAGCTCTCAGCAGCGGACAGAAAGTACTTGTGACCCCTCTGCAACCACAACGCAATAACTTATCCTGCACGCACGTCCCTGAACACTTCACCTGCGTTATGCTGCTGCAAGCTACGGGCAACCGTGGCACAAAGGAAGTGCTCCGAGACCAGCTCTAGTTTATTGCTGTAATGAAGATGCAAAGGAATAGAAAGAAATAATGCGATTATAAGATGCTCGTCTGTTCCATTTCCTGATTTACATTTTATGTAATACCACCTATACTTTTCTTATGACCCTTCTGAGGGTCAATTGTTTGTAAGTAAAATTAAAGGAAGTTCTGGGGTGAAAAGTAGGCTAAAAATATTTTTAAAATCATACTAATTGAGATTTGAGTATGTGTCATTCCATATACTCAGTGAGATGTTTATCACTTATAGCATAACGTGAAACACGCAATTTTGTTTGATGTGCAAACTCAAATTATGCAACAGAATTGAAAACCCATCCACATGAATATTTGCCACTATTTTGTAAGGCTGAAAGGATACAAGTCTGCATGAGGGGCTCATGTGAGGCTTGGAAGTTTTTGCCAACTCCTCAACTTGTTTATACTTCCATTTAAGAAAAACAAGTACATCATCAGTCTGAAGGCTGGGGCTTGAAGAGAGAGAAGACCTCCTGGAATTATTGTACTCTAACGCAGTATGGGTAAAGACATATAATTTTCTTCTAGTCCTCCACTGAAATAATGCTCTGAAATTGCAATTAATAGATAGGAAGGCAGAACAAATTCTTAGTTACAAATGAAAAATGTTCATAGAAAGAACAGACTTGTAGAGATGTCATTTGCATATCTCAAAAATTACAAGTCTGAACAGCTTACACCTCTATCTGCATGCAGAAATCAAACCTACTGAACAGGAAACCAAAAATCTGATGCACACAGCTTCAGTTAACTGTAAAAATGACCATGATCCTGGTTTCCAGACAATAAAAATGAAGGGTCTGATTCTGTTACACACACAACACTTGTGCATAACTGTATTGAGTGGAATCAAGCTTTAAAATTTACAAGGAAAACTCATTTTTCCTATTATTCCAGAGAATTCACTGTAACGTTATTAAATATTATAACTGTTTTTAGACTTATCGAACAACGGTGGTGTTTTGACTTTTAGAGGATGCTACTTTCCCTATTTATTTTATAACGGTTAACGTGTTTTAATAAATAACTTTATTTGACGTAAGAATCAGATAACTTATTACTCTCCTTGGAGCTGTTTCTAGCATACCTAAAACATTAAGCAAGAGCTTTAGGGGTGGTGGGTGGGAAGGAGCTGTTTGGCTGAAACATCACTAAGGTGCATATCCGAAAGCAGCACTGAATAAACCCCAGGATGGTTTTGGGGGGCTATTGTGTACTGCAGTGCTAGCTTCTGAACGATGTGTCAAGCAGAGAGAGCGGACACACCTGGTCATTAAACCCCAAGCGCCTTTCTTCCTGGCGTCCATCGTGTCTCTCTTGTCCTACCCACCTACCCATCCTCCCAGCGGCACTGCCCCTCCGGCTTTCCCTGCGGTGCTGCGCTTCATAAGCTTCTTGCAACTCGAGCAGTGGTTTTCCGTGTTACTCAGTATTTGTCACGTTTAGCCCAGAGGTGGCTGTATTTTACTGGTGAATGGTACATAAAACGTTACAACCAGATTTATGGAGAACCTGTAGCACGCTGGAGAAGTAACTGCAGTTCTCTCAGTCTACATATTTTATGGAAAACAAATGTCATTTTGATAAACAATGTATGTACCAAAACTGTAACTAGAATGAATATGAAAATTAATATTTAGTATAATAGGATTATCCTTGCAGGGTTTTTTTAGGAGTATTAACACACACTTAGCTGTAAAGCTCTGTGGTTTTGACCCATTGATAAAAGAGCAGGAGATGTCCAACTTAAAGCAAATTACATGTTATTACGCTTTTTAGTGACAATATCAATTATTTCAATACCACTGCATAGGGACTATTATACTCCAGAGACATATTCCAAGAACTTTAATAAACATAGGTACGCAGATGGACCCTCACCTGTCACCTGCCCCTCACCTTTATTTGAAAAATATTTATTATACAAAAAGGATTACAGTTTATAAAAGCCTGGAAAAATATTTACATTGAAAAAAATAAAGTGAATAAATAATCATGAAAAAGAAGCAGTCTGACACGCCAATGGCTAATCTGACAGAAAATGTAACAATTATTATTTTCTTTTTCAACTGAGAAAATATTTGGGAGATTTGATTCTCAAATGCAATAAGGACAAAAATATTAAGACTACTGTCTCAAAACATGCCAAAGGGATTAGTATTGCCTCCATTTTAAAGACAGGAAAACAGAGACATGAATAATATACCTTGTCACTTGCATCACTTTTCAAATTATTGTCAGTGAAATTGTGATGCTAAAAAAGTTTTGTGATTGTAGGTGTCAAAGGCACCGTGTAATTGTATTTATTAGTCTTAGTCCCCACAAATGGACTACACCACTTCATGAAAAAAGAAATGGCAAATCCGTAAGGATAGCACCAAATTAACTGGAATCTGCAGATGGGTCAACTAGATTTTGAATCGCTTGGGCCAGCAACCTCAAAGATTTACATCCACAGAATATTTTCAGCAACTGATTCAGAATGCAGACAAAAATGCCTCGACAGGCTTCATAAATATTGCTAGCAACGCTGGAATTGCAAGACTGAAAGGTTACTTGAAAGGTTTTTTTACAGGCCACGCAGACACTCTTCCACCTGCTTGAAGAAACTGCTTTTAAAAATATGCGCTGAAGGACACAACCGCTGGAATGGGTTCAAAGGCAGGAGAGCGTGACAGCCCATCCCTACAGGAGGGGGTTTAGACGGAGCGCTTGCTCTCCAGACTGGGGGCAGAAAGGCATAGCCTACCCTGATCTGCTGCTACACCTCTGAAATAGTATATGGAACGTAATATAACTATGCGTATGTCTGCGCAAAATGAATCTCAAATTGAGCCTTCTGCCCATCACCTCAACAATCCCAAATCCCACCTTTCTCTGCTCTGCAGCACGCCATTACTGCACAACATGAATTTGAAAAATACAAGGGAATGGCGCACGGTGCAAGGAAAAAAGACATCCAAACATTCTAGGAAATTCAACTTGTCTTGAAAACTGATAACAAAGTTCAGCAAAAAAAAAAAAAAAGTCAGACAAGTTTTTCCATTTGTAATCTTGTCTTTTTAGCCAGAGTTTCATCAGGCTCAGATATGAATATTTAACTGATCAAGAACTCTGTGAAACTGGTAGGACCACGCTAGCACTTTTATACAATAAACATTCAGAGCATCATGCAATTTGCCAAACTTTTCCCTCCATCCCAGATACACTTTTAGCTTCAACTGTGCTGGCTCTGATAAAATGAATTATTATAATGAATGGTGCGGGAATAGTCAAGATATGGAACATTTTAGTACAAACACCTCCTCCAAAAACTTCTTGGTATAAATACACTTAACATCTAAAATACCTTTCCTCCATTTGACTTATTTAAAAACTCTAAGCAACCTGCTAAAAGAAAAACAAGTTGTAAATGACAGACAGATTTATGATCTCTGCAAGAATTTGCTACCCAGTGATTCACCTCAAGTGCAAAACCCAGAAAGAGTGTGTGGAGTCTAGCATCACCCTGAGAAACGTGGAAAATTCCTCCCGTCTCACTTACTGGTTAATAATCAGATCTGGTGCAAAGCACAGGAGACTTCCATGTGATTGTTTATATGATCTCCATCCTAACGCAAACGCCATTAGGAACATCCATGAGTACTGCAGAAGGATCATTTGGTCATCCAGATGTAGATTTCGGAAACCTGGAGAAAGAAAAATTGAGGCGTGACAGTACTGGTTGCAAAACAAGAAAAAACCGTACCTGTGAAAAGCACCACCTTATCATCAGGACAACTTCTGCACTGCCAATGTAGGTTACCACTTTTAAAAGCGTATTTGATCACAATTTCTGTAACTGTGATGACTGTACCCGAGATAACAACAAGATTTCTTGCTATATTACAATCATCTGATTCAGTCAAGTACTTCTGTATTTTAGATTAGATTTTTGGCAGAAGAAAAAAAGAAATTACAACAATAAGACGTTTCTTATGAGAAAGTTCTTGTTGAATAAAAAAAATGCACTTTAAAAGGAGTGCAAAATTTCAACACCATTTTCCAGCTACTAAGGTTACATTCAGATACTCAGCATACCGTTAAGGAATCCTTTGCCTATTCAAGATTTTGCATACGTAGAAATTAAGTGTTCTTAACCATAGGACTCAAATTACGTCTTCTGGACAATACGACTACATACGAGGCTTGAGTGGTTTCAGTAGAACTCAGCCTTGAGCTGCCTTGAATTTGTAACTCTCAACCATACAAAACATATGTAACACAGAAAAACAGGCAAAAGAGAGCAACAGAAAGAGTAACTCTTGAACTCTGCATTATCCATTTTCTTTACATATGTACATTTTCAAAAGCAATTCTCAGCACCCCTTCTACAGAAGCGCCTGCACGCCGCAAGCCCTGGGCTCTGTCAACCATGACCTTAGTTACTTTGTGCACCAGGTGGGTAATCCTTGATACGTACTACAGGTCTTAAAAGGGGATGTAATAGTAAAAAAAAAATCAGAATGTATCTGTGTGCTTATCTGGAACTGGTGGTCAGTTAGATAGATTACAAAAGGCAACAATTATATTTCATATACACTATAATTCCTTGGGCTATCTTCCAAAAATAACAGCATTTTTGACTTTTTGAGAGAGCAGTCCACTAGACAATAAATGGTTTAGCACCAAATTTTGTTCTTATTAAACAACAATTGTACATTGAACTTACAAAATATGTATTGCATTAGTTACCATCATTAACTGCTACAAGAATATGTAGCATGAACAGAGCCAATTGAACAATGAGGAAATGTGTAAAATCAGAAAATTGATCCCTTAAATGTCTTAAAATGTGGGCTGCTTTTGATTTGCAACACTAGTTCCTATCAGATCATGCCTACATTTAGCAACAAAATATTTTGCCACATGAATCATTATTAAAGTGTGAATTCGAGTTGATTTTATTTCATTTTATTAATCATCTGACATTAACGAGATCGTAACAATGCTGCTTCCTGAAGACGTGATGTGTAAATAGATAGTATTGAGTAGGTTAATATATAACACAACTTGGTACGTCTAACAACTTCAAGAAAAGCTTCTGGCTTTGGTGACAGCTGTAACTACCATTTACTACTTCTAAAATACAAGCCAAGTGTTTCAAAGTTATTTCAAACTTACTGGGTCAAATCTTGAAATCTTTGCTCAAACCCTCCTCAGGAAAAGGCTATTTTGAAATCCCAACTAAAGGGTTTAGCAACCAATGCTGGCTTACTGTTAGTATGTCTGACGGTGTACAACCAGTAGCAGTGAATACTAATTAAATACTCATGAAGAACAACCTTAGCAACCAAAAAAAGGGAATATAAAAAAAAATAAGAATAGTTCCGGTTAATAAAATTATTAAAGAGAAGATTGACATTTTCATTAAGAGCATATGTTCAAACCTGAAGGGTTTACCTAATTAGGGAAACTGTTCAGAAGATACTATGAACACAGAACCGTTTTATAAAAATGGTATCTGAATTTGTATTTGCGAATACCAGATGGCCTCCTAAAGAACTGTCCCAGAAGGAAGTGTGCGCATGTGAACGTTTCCTAATGCAGACCGTAGCTAATTCAGTGTAATTCCCCATTGCAGAAAAACCCCGACATGCACAAATCTCTCTATTCACATCTCTGCTGGACATATATATTTAAATTTACTAGCCTCTCTTTCCTACTGTTAATTCATTTCCCCTGCCTCAAAAGACACACCATTATTGCTCATAAATTTCATTATCAGACCTTTATTATTTTTTTTTTGGCAGACCCATTACATGATGCTATTCTTGGGCAACATAGGCATTCTGGAGGTGTTTTTGCTAGGGTTTTTGAGAACAGGTAGCTAACGGTACTGAGCAGAAGTGAAAGGGAGGAAAGCACTAGTCTTTGTTCTGTCGGGAACAAATGGGATCTTGAGCTTTACTTTTGGCCCCAGCCTCTCCCAAAGACATACTACAGGGTGCTGCGTGTTATGTCCAAGGCTGAGATTTAACATCCCTTCTTCTGAAGGCAACTGCTAACCGTGTCTTCAGGTGGGAGCCAAAATAGCAACAAACCTTCCACATTCCCCCGGTGACAGTCAGTTTAGTCGTGTAGCTATGGTGCTTGAGAGAAAATCAACGTCTTGACTTCCATTATGGGACTGCACACTCAAACACCCATTCCCAGTTTAGAAAAAAAACTACAGATCTGGTGAGGGGCAGTAAAGAAAAGAACCATCCATGAATGCAGACCCAGACGAGCCAGTACAGCAGCACCAGCCGATGAAAGTCAAGAGAACCTAATTGCTAAAAATATTCAATAAATAGTTATCTAAGAGCTAGAGCTAGCTAGAGCTAATAAAAATAGTTCTCTGTATTACTTTTAGAAACAAATCTCTATTTTAATATGAATTTTAACACTCAATGGTCAAAGCGTTCAAGTAGAATGACGTAACTTGTAACCCGAGTAAATAAATTTTTGCACCTGTGTTTTTTCTGCTTTTCCACTCCAAATAATTTGAGACACGAAGCAGCTCAGATATTACTAAAACCTTATCTATGAAGGCTTTGAAGGATACCAAAATATGAAGACAGATTTTAAGTACAATAAATAGACTGCACTTTGTAATTAATGTATTTGCATATTACCTGGTATTGCCTTTGCCCACTTTACTGCAGCTATTACTTGCCGTCCTCCCAGCATGTTGAGAGTTGACAGTATCCTCCAGCTGGAGTCCGGCAGCGAGCTGTCGTAGCCCGAGTACAGCACCTCTGGCTCAATCACTTCCAGCAGGGAAACCAGGGTCGGGGTCAGCTGCGGCAGGGACGCAGGAACGATGCTCTTGTTTCCAGGCGTTTCAGAAACATCCCGCGTTCCTGCCACGTTAGTCTGCTGAACTCCTTTTATCTTCTTCTTTGTTTTTCGAGCTAGGAAAGTTTTGGTAAGTCACAGGTTAGATAATGGAAAGTGACCACACAGCAATAAAGCCGTAACAGAGGAAATGCTGCTTCCCTTTTCCTGCACTTGCAGATCAGGCAGTCGAAACTCTTCAAACATTTTTTCATAAATCTGTAAATAATTTCACTTCAATTCTAATTAAGCTTCCTGTGGAAATATGTTTATTTTACGTTTTAATGAAAGTCACATTTATGTTAACGTTGCAAAACGTTAAGTAACGCCTGCAGGTGGTACAAATACAAGGCCTGATCCTACGATTTCTGTTACGTGCAAAATTTCAGTGAAACTTCATGTGACAGCATGACACCTGTTTGGAAGTATTTACAGGACTGCACACTTTAGAAGTTCCTTAAAATATTATGTATAGAAACCATACAGAAGAAAGGAAAAAATATATTTAATGGGTGAGAAGTTACTCAATCTCTCAAGCCAGGGAAAACATTTTTTTTTAAATGCTGGGCAGGAGGAGATTTGTCTCTTGCCAACTCTCTTGCATATAAATCATTGCTGCATAATTAAACCATAAAACTCATTCGCCAAATAAATAAAACATCACACAGAGATGTTAACTGTAAACTACAAAAAGTTGGAGCAACAATTTTATTAACATATCGTCAATAACGGAGTCTCCTACTTGGCTTTCAGCTCTCTGGGGATGCGGTCTGCTACACTGAACACGCTAACTGAGACCAAACTGAAACCCAGTTCTTTTCCTGTGTCTCCATTAATTAACTGATTTCTGTTCTGGAACTTCCGAGGTAAATCAGTAGCACATAAAAGCATCGCATAATGTGGTTTCACATTCAAAGTTTCTACCGACCTATTCAGAATCTCTAAGCATCAGAAACGCTCCGACTCTGTAGCTTAATAACATAAAATCCCACTCCAACCTCGTTTCTCCCACTGGCTAGGACAGAGACTTCAGAAACTAGCTGCTAAAGATAAGAAATTCTCTATGGACCTTGTATAAATTGCATTTTCCCAAAGGCTAACACACTGGCCACTCTTGCCAAGACTGTCATGGGGGAATAACGACAGTTATTTCCTTGGAGCAAAGAGCTTCTTGTTATTCTCATCTAAATTTTTAAATGGCTGCTCCAAAATCCTTCCAACAGTCTGGCATTTTTTGCCCTGTTATCCTTGTTCTCAAAAGCAAACAAACTGCTTTGCCTTAAATTTACATGCAGATGCCTTCAGCTTAATGCAGACACCTGGTATGGAGTATTTCCAGCCCACAAGGTCTGGTAAAATTACACTCAAAAGAAATCTACCTGATAAAACAAAGTATTATGCAAGAATTTTTATTAGGCTATGCTACTAGACCTGACTTAGATACATCGTTGTAACTCACAAAAAAAGGAGGTTGAGATAATGTATTTCTTTACAATTTATTTTCAAATATAAAACTACCACAAATTTAAAACCAGCTCCTTAGGGCAAATTACAGAAGATAAACTCAGCATGGAAATAAAAGCATCCAAGATTTTCTGTGAAAAACAAACATTCTCCCCCCACCCCCGAGCCCCAAGCCCCTGCAGTTTGGCATCCAGCGAGGTTGTACAGGCTTCCTTTTTTATTGCACACATTTCCTGCCCGCTGGGCAGATGGCCTGCGCACGTGAACCAGGCAGGCAGTTCACCGTCCCGGGAGGTGATGAAACGTTCCCACCACCACGCTGAAGACCAAACACTGCAAGACAGACACGGAGACCATGCCCTTCACTTCTAAAATGGCATTTATAATGACAAATACCACTGCAGTTACAGAGCAGGGCAACAAATATTAGAAAGAGGAAGAGATCCTTCAAAAAACTGAAATAAACTCAAAATGAAGATGACAGAAAACCCCATAAATTGCCAACAGTTTAACTATAAAAGGCAGTATGAGAGGCCAAAAAATTATGAGATGGTGTTTACCGGCATGAAACCTAACGATAAATCTTTTTTTCAAACACATCAGAAAGAGAAAGGGTGCCAAAGAATGCCTTGGGTCAATTAACGATAAAAGCGGAAATGAGAATTCAAAGAAATAAAGGCTATAGTGCAAAATATCATTGTTCTACTGTGTAAATCTCTGTATCTGCAGCTTGGTAGTTGTATGTTTTTCCAGTCCCCTACACCCAAAAAACCATGCGATAGAAACAAGAAAGTTCCAGAAAAGGGTGATAAGTAGGGCCAAAGGTACGACTGATTATAAACCAGGCTATAATAGAAAATTATCAAGTAACATGTTTCTAGCATACAGGGAGGCACTTTTGTCTCGGCACAAGAGCAAGTAAGAATTCAAATACGGCATGGTAGATGTTATTTATTTAAAGTTAGTCAGTCTTCTACCCATTACCTAACAGTGAAATTCACTGTAGGTATGAGAAACCTAGGCATATTCCAAATGTGACCAGAGAGATTCATGGACAAAGCCTAACAGCAAGTCATGCTAAGTGAAAGAGGCCTTCAGACTGATGTGCTAGGATATTCTGATCTCTTGCTGTTCATTAACTGGCTTGCTTATAACCAGTATTTATGCACTGAGGATATACCCGATGGCTTTTCAAAAAGAAATTACTGTCTAAAAAGTATACAAATTTAATTATCTTTTAAGCAACAGTAATTCCCGAATTGTGACCCTAAAATAGCCAAGATAAAAGGAATTCTCTTTTAGTCCCTTCTGCACTTTATGCCGCCTTCCAGTTTTCTTCTCTATGAGTTCTTCTGTATGACCAATTCACCATCTGTTCAGGTCTGTCTGATAAATCGCTGTTTTCATGGTTGTTTTTCACTGTTTCACACTACCTCGGGTTCTTCCATTTTTGCGTTGCTGAGCTTCTAGATCTCTTCTCCCTCTCAGTTATAAAAGCTCCCCCCTTCCCCTTCCCAACAACTTATATAATAATAGCCATCCTCCAAAAAGTCACTATTTCTCTACGATTTCTCTGTGCCAAAATTCAGGCGAACTGTAGTTGGAAGGGCTCCAAACTACACGTGTAAAAGTGGCAAGTATCAGACGTCATTCAGTTTTAATTTTCTTTGGTGCAGTACGGCAACACAAATAACACGTCCTAGAGCCTGAGACAGCTATATTGGTGTCTACTTTAAAAAGAGTTCATGTAAATTGATGCAGGAATGGAAAGGCTTTCTATTAGAGTAATACACATAACAAGGGGCTTTATTCATATAGATGAAGATAGGAACATACGTGTATTTCGAAAACAACTAAGGAGAGAAAAAATAGAAACACGTCTTAAACCACAACGTATTCTTTTCTACCTCAAAATGAAAATTGCGGGTTCTTTGCATTATTCTGGACTTCCTTCAGGCTTTTGTGTTACCTCTGCTTGCCACTGGGCACACCCACCCTGGCAGGGCAGCGCATCCTCCTACCTTGGACACCAAGAATAGGCAAGTGGACTACCCTGCTATTACCTCTGAAGTGCGAGGTTCAGCCTCCTGGGAGTGTCCGACAAGCTAAATCTAGCTCCCGGGAGACACTCACGTACTTTATGCTGACGACCTCATGTACTTTAAGGATTTATTTTAGAACCCACTCTTGCAGATTTTGGCTGTTAAGAGAGGTAACTCACATCCTGCACACAGATCACAGAAACACCTCAACAAACCGACCAGCAGCCTCCCTCCCTCCTCCCTGCAAATCTCTGCCGTGAAGTACGGATGTACTTGTAAGCACGTCACAGGAGGGGAAGCATTTCAGACCGCCGGGTTTTTTCCCTTTGCTCTGAAGGAAGGGGCATGTAAAGCCACCTTCAGGGCAGGAAAACTGGAGATTCGTCCTCCTGAGCGAGGTTGGAAGCACAAGAGGATGAAAGGACGTGGTAACATAGACTCCAATATGAGTATCGTCTATCTCTCTAATATAATTCACCACTTATGTTCTACCAAAGGATATTTTCACTGACTGAAATGAAACTCTTCATATTTGCATCTGACAAATGCATTTTTGACATTTTTATTTTATCTGACAATTTTGATTATACAAGTATCACCATGATAACTATGCTAGTAAGTACTGTATTAATCTTTACAGTACAAGGAAAAAATATCAAGCATAAAACATAGCTGACACTAATAAAAATGGTTTATGCCATTTTACAGCTGCTGCTAAATCTCTAGCTGATGTGGTCTTCTGTTTCTCATAAGCCGTCCAGGCTTTAGCGGAGAATAAACATGTACTGATACATTTAAATTTATTTATTTAACCTATCTCTTCTAGAGAGATTCTGACAGACATTTAAGAAGAATCCACAGCATGAACAAAAATAATTTCCTTTTTTTCAGTTTGAAGATATAAGCTCCGTTCCAACTTCAGATCTGTGTCTCTGGGCTTTCCCTCGCGCCTGTGGTTTCAGCGCCAGGTGACCCTCCTGAGTAAGGACGGGCAGGCGTCACACTTCCCTACAAGAGTCCTCCTGGAGTTCTGCTGTCTCAGATTCAGTGAAAAAGCAACAAGATATATGTGCTGACAGGAATAAAAGAATAACCATTTTGCATGTATGACTCACTTCTGCCGAACATACCCAGAGACAGAGCAATTGAGTATGGATAGGAAAGTGTAGGAGAAATTCTAGCATAAAAAAAAAATTCTTGGTTTTCATTAAAACGCTCATACACGCCATAAAATGCGTACTTACTTTTAACGTATTAAAGCGCTGCTCAAATAATTGCTTTAGCTTCATAAGCAGCATAACCTTTATTGTCTAGGGCTCAAAAAAAAAGGAATTTGAGCATTTTAAAAGTTACCTTCGAGGTTCATGCCAGCTTGAAGACATTTCCGGTAGCGGCACGCTGGACAGTTTTTCCTCCGAATTTTGTCAATAATGCAATCGTTCCTCCCAGCGCACAGATAGTTGTGCTGCCCTGTATTCACAAAGACAAACAAAATAGCCGTAAGCTCTACAATTTGAGTACTAGGTAACGTCATTCATTCTTTCAGTAACATTAAGGATCTGGGGACTGTGTAATATCTTCCCTTACTGTACTTCATTTCTTGCAAAAATAAGATCAGTATCCATATGATTTCATACACCTATACACCGAACAGATTTCTCATATTTAGACACCAAAGCCAATAAATTTAGGAAGAAATCCTATTTTCTATTTGGTACCATCAGGCAAATTCTATTTTTAAAACTATTTTTCCTCAGATCTATCTTCTATAGCATGTTTCCAGTTTCCCTCAATAGTTTCACAAGAGATGTAAATACCATTCATAAACACACTTTGAAAGTATACATGTCAACATTTCTACAGACACCGAGACATAGCTTTCACCATTTTGAAAGTCATGAAACCTCCTCTTGTTTACCTCAGAGTCCGAACTGGACAAAGGAAGTTCTCTGACATTTTTATGGGTTCACAGATTCAGAGCAAAACTGACCCTACAAACATGGCAATCTCAGCTACATAGATTAAAATAACAGCATTCCTTAACTGTTAAGAGTAGAATGACACAAGACTAGTACCTATTCTTAATTATTTGAATGATATGAATAATTGTCTCAAGGTGACTTTAGATAAAGGTATTACTAAAAGATACATCCTTCTCTCAGATAGGGATCAAAAACCCGGTTAGTTGGGAGAAAGCCGCTATCTAGCCTTTTACACTATATTTCAAAGCCCTGCTAGTATAGTAGTGAGAGAAATGAACACATTTTCCAAACACTGAGTTATTAACAATGGAGCTGGAGAGTCTTCTCACAGGAAAAGGGCACGGTTAAGGAATTTGTTTCAAGTCAGCTGTGAAAATTACGGGTAAGCAGAGTCTCTTACTATGGCTTTAGTCAAACTTCTCCAGTGGAGTGTTTCAAGTTCCTTGATAGAAGCCCTGAACATTTTTTTCTGAATGAATGCTCCTTTCTTTTGCATTTGAAGAAGAGGAAGCCTTACTGACCCTTGTGTCATCTTTGTGTTTAAGATAACTTAGAAAATAGATGTTTACTGTTGGCATACTAATATGTATAGAACAAATAC
Organism: Anhinga rufa; assembly: GCA_013400875.1. Taxonomy (NCBI): domain Eukaryota; kingdom Metazoa; phylum Chordata; class Aves; order Suliformes; family Anhingidae; genus Anhinga; species Anhinga rufa. Next base: position 15,444 of record VZTV01102644.1, read on the forward strand.
ACACGCACACACACGAAATATAAACTGATAAATTGTTGTCATCATTGTAGCAGAACAGAGACTATAATTTCACGTCTCACAGATGATGTTCAACTGAGACCACGGTTTCACGCTGTCAGTACAGATGCTTCAGGTGTAGATTTTCCCTTAGCTGTTCCTTTTTTATCCCTAACAAAGAGCTTCATCTCCGTGAAAGTAGTTTGATTTTCTGTATTTACTACTTGCCTATTCTTGCTTTTTTAGGTGAAAGCTACACTACTTCTTTGTATTACATTACATTAAAGCCTTCTTATCACATGAACATTTTGTGGAAAAACGAAGGGAAGTTGATTCCTCCTTCTGCTTCACGTCATCCGACTGCTGCCCAGAGGACATGCCGCTTGCACAAAGGAACACGTTTCAAAAACAAGACACATACTTCACAAACAAAACACTGGTAAAAACTGGTAGCGAGCAAATGGAGATGCTTCCAAGGGAATTTACAGCAGACAGGAGCATTTTGCAGAGAGGCCAGACACTCTTCAACGCTGCAGCGCCCGTAGCACAAGTTGGTGCCTGGGGCTCTGAAGCACTCCGAGACTGAAAGAGTCTTTGCTCCTTTGAGCACACCGCGTATAAAAAGGCTAGAAGTTACAGACAAAGGATTTGGGGAGATGGAATTAGAAGTGCTGCAGAACAAGGACAATCTGGAGCACAGCAGGAGGCAGAGGTGTTGGGGGAATCTGGTGGAGGGGAGGTGTGAGGATCAGAGGCGAGGCGAGGAAGCGGAGGTGGGGAGGAGTGGTGAAGATCTGGGTTGGTGGCAGGGTGGGGGTGACACGCTGAGGGGTGAACGGGGTTGGTTCTGGGACCGGAAAAAATGGATCACGAGGACTCCGGGCTCTGAAGCACCATGACAATAAGAACTAGAACAAGATGGCTTTGGCCATCCTGGGTTCCTGAAGAAAGGCCCATTTGCGTATAAACACAGAGCTGTTCTTCCACCCTCATTCCTCCTCCTCTCCTCCAGTTCTACTTTTTGTTGAAAGAAATACAGCTTATATTGAATTTCTAGATACTGATACTTTTAGTTTCTGTGACTATTTCTGTCACAATATACACGCATGTAGACAAAGTTACAAAAAAGGGTTTCAGGCTGAAATCTGGATAAGCGACGTGCAGAGTCAGCTTGATCTGTATACTAACAGGTGCCTGGCAGCTATTCATAAAAAGGGTATTACAGAAACAAATTCTTTTTACATATGTTCCTGATAAGAAAAATGCCTATAAGTGACAAAAGCAAACTGTTTGCTCCTTAAAAGCAAATACTAGAACTGAGAGATCCTGGAAGAGGTCCTGAAAACATCCACAATATCTAATCAGAAGGATTAAGGTTGGCATAATCTGTGGAATAATGAAAATGAAAGGGGAGGTAAGCCTTGAGAAATTTATTGCAATTTTTCAGCTACAATCCTTATATTTTTAACATTAATACAGATATATAAGGTGCGGCAAGTCACATCACCGATCAAAAGGAATTACTGGGTTGATTTCTTCATGTATCAATACTTTTGTGATTTGTTTAAGCTTGAGGATGGGGCAAAACCATCGCGATAACATATATTCAGCTGCCATATAATACTTCTCAGGGATATCCAGTGACTTTATTTTAATCAAAGATACAGATGATTGCTTGCTTCGGATAAAGAGCCTGGCTCTACATGGGAGTGCAACTCCACACAGGACCGGCTGGGAGTCACGGAGAGCCCAAGCAGGCTGAGGGCTTTGCACTTGAGCTCATATTGTCCCTTGTTATACTTCAGGAACAGCTTCAGCTCCCCACAGAACTGACATCCTTTCCCCTTGCGACTAGCAGAAATTGTGATACTAACTTGACTTTTCCAATGCCTCCAAGTGCTTTGAATTTCCATGGAATTCCCTATTGCATCCAGTGAGCTGGGAAGTGGTAGAAAGTGCTTCTTCTGAAAGAACGAATGGTGGCTCGTCTTTGTCACAACAGCCTTCCCTCTTCTCCAGTGAAACCCACCCAACTTGCAAAAATGTTAGCAAAAAATGACAGTCTGATTCACTTCAGAATACCCAGGAACGGCTGCACGAAGAGGGCATGAGACAGGCAACCCTGCAAGGCTGTAACTAAGATCGACGACATTTCAGAACGGAGGAATCACTGTCCTTTCAGAGACACTGAGAATATATTCAACTTTTCAGCATCTCTCTGATACTGAAGCAAAGAGTCAGACGTTGAGATACAACTTAGTTCATTACATAATGGCTACTTATGCAGCCCCAAAATCACACATTACTTGTTCAGCTGCTATTACACGCTACAGATTCACATTTAGTTTTCCATCACCTCTATTTTCTAGAGCAATTTTCTTCCTACGATTAGAGAGAAATCTTGATGGTCCAAAACCACGTTCCTGTTATCTAGCTACCCCTGCAAACATCGCACATGGACATGCATGTAACAGAATCAACACTGCTTACAGGAAAAATTGTAAAACTATCATAAGCTGCCATACAAGAGATTTATCAAGTTTCACATACAGTTTTAGACACAAAACAGCTAACTTTAAATGTAAAACCCACAAACTTTGTAAATCTAAGGCATAGAAATATCTGTATATAAATAGGACAAATAAACAAAAACAACAGTGAAAAGAAACGAAAGAAACAAAAAGCCAAGACAACAATACATCCTTTTACACTGTGAGTGAATGGGAGCATTTTACAAGTGTAAATGGAATCTATGCCTCAGATAATCACACTATTATCAATGTTATTTACTATGAAAAGATCAGTGATACAATGGATGGGATTTTCCAGTAGGATTCTAGCAAAACCATGGATTCCAGTAAGATTAAATAGACTGGTTTTAAACGTGGATGGTATGTATATGGATTTTTAAACATCAAATTCATCAAAACGTGTCTTACCTTCCACAGCTCTTTTGAAGAACACTTTGCAGCTGCCACAAGTAAGAACACCATAATGGCACCCAGAAGCCTCGTCAGAGCAAACAAGACAAAGTTTGGGAGGTGGTCCCGTAGTTGCCGAGGATGTGGATGGAGAAGAGCTTACATCTGATCTCATTCCAGGGCTGCTAACAAAACAAAAAAAAAGGCATAAAAATACTTTTAATTAAGATCTATGGGATACTGGCAAACATAATATTCGTAACTGCAGAAACAGATCGCCCTTACCCTCAAATATTAGAGTTCTGCACACAAAGTTCACCAGACTGAAACAGTTAACCAGTGAATTTTGTAAAACGGAAGGAAAGCTGTATGGATTCGTCACGGCCTATTTGACTAGGTCAAGATTATTTCCCCGACACATCTCTGAAGCCAAGTTTCTTGCACAATTATCCTAGCCCTTAAAATTGACTCTTAAAACACGCTCTCATTCCATATTGTTTTCATTACTGTCACATTCCCTGCAGTCTGCACTGAGCCCTACAAGAGCTTTCTTTCCAGTATCATCACAGAGTTTTCTACTGGGATACTATTATGCAAGAAGCTGTGCAAATTAAGCTGTATGTTGATATATATTTACAGTATAAACAACCATTTCGCCCCAGCGTTTTAGGAAAAGAATATAGATTCCTAATTTCAGGATCTGGTTTTCTGATGTAAACATACAGGCCAGCAACAAATTAAGGGTTAGTTCTTTAACAACAACAACAACAAAAAAATCATTGTTGGAACAATAAACTATCGTAATCACCTTCGAGCTGCTTCTAATCATAAGGGCTGAACCAACAGTGGTTGTGCCAAAGTTCAGAGGCTAACCTTATTCAGCACGTGTAAACATCATAGCCAAACCCCGACGCGTTACCTGCTGGGGGCTGCCTCGACACCTCCTGTTATAAGGCACAGTGCTGAGTTCGTTTTCTCAAAGTTTTAAACTTTAAGAATGCAATTTCTATACATACAGTATTAACTTAAAGTGATTTTCACAGAAAATTTTGTCCAACAGGGTTCCAGACGAAGCCAGAAAATAACACTTTTTTAAAGAATTTGGTGCCTTTACTTGGCAACTCTCCAGAACATCCACGCTCCCTAATGTGGGCTTAACATTTGTACGTGGGCTGGCTTTTGCATGGAAAATTCCTTTTCCTCTCCCCGAGAAAGTCTGACCAGATTTGGTCACACATTTTAAAAAAAACACAGTTCCCAAACATTCACAAAAACCTTAAAATTCCAGCCCAAATTAAAACACTCCAACACCTGGGAGGCTTTACTTTTGAACAGGTCATCTCCATCCCCAGAGGGCAATTGAGAAATGGCCCGTCCCTTCAGTGATTCCAAGGACTCTTGCTGTCACATTTGCTTGTACTGGGAGGGAGTTAGATAATACCAGCAGACACATGGAGCAGGAATCCTACCACTCAAATATAGAGGGATAAAAGTCAAACCAGAATAAATGTGTCAATGAAGTCCACCCTTTGACAAATATGGAACCAGAGGGCAGAGAAAAGTGAAAATTACTTGTATTAGGGGAAAAAAAAAATGAGACAGTACGGGGACACGAAGACCTAAGGTACATGTAGACACCCCTAAAAAAAAAAAAAAGTCTGGTATGAGCTAGGGTGGAAGGCGACCTATATCTAAGCTGGAGCAGAGAGGGCTGAGCAGAAAAGTAAAAACCAGACAAGAACACAGCAATAGCTCAAACATGCTGGAATAGCTGTGGGAAGGAAGAGCGGAGGGTAAGATCAGAACAAGGGTGGTGAGAAGGCTTCAACAGGAAAGGCTGTGGTGGGAATGAAGTAGAATGAGTCAACCTTGAGGAAAAAAGGAAGCAAAAAGCCCACCCAGGAAAAAAACGCTTCTTTCCAGACCTTGGAAAAGAACTCAAATCCATCACATCGCTCCTTTGTGAAATGCTGCAACACTTCTACTCTATTACTCTACAAAGAGACCAACCACCATCATAAGCTAGTCTGTCAACTAAAGTGGAGGTCACTGATAGATTGTAATCCTGATATGATGGCTTTTCTGTGTTTTCTAATTAATTTGTCTTCTTTTAAAGAGCAGAAAGCTGTAATGAAATTCTAAGGTTGCACAATCCAGCACTCAACATCCAAGTAATGGCAGAATGTAATTCAACCCAGTTAGATTTATTTGATGCCCTTACAAACACACGTCTTTAATTACACGCTCATCCTAATTTCTACAAAGCAGGTCTGCCTTCCTCAGTGCAGAGGCACTCTAGGAAAGAATATCGTAACGATAGAAGCTGCCATATGCATGGCCCCATCTCCTCTGATGAGGAAATCAGCTGATAGGAGCTAATGGCCATGGGCTTGCAGGAGAAGAAACCTTATGGTTAAGGAAGCTGAGGATTCAAATCTACTTCCACCTCTTACCACAAAGCTGCGCGTGATGGTATTTGGTTAATACAAACCAGCCTTTTCAGAAATCCTGCCTTCTTAACACACAGCTTGAGATCTGGCACATACTTTGAAGAAAGGCACACTACAACCTCAAGTCAAGGGAGCTGTGCTTTGAGCCGAAGGACGCCCTGCTCCTCTGGTTGAGGAAACCCTTCCCTGCCACGCAACTGGAACCGGTGCACAAGCTCAATACGGACCACACACGTATTGCGCGTTTTGGGTGCTCCTGCCTTTCCCAGCAGATCTCAGCTTTACTCCGTGTTCAGAGAGGTAAGGTCTCCACGCCCCCTGGGCTGCCGCAGAGCAGACCCCCGAGCACCGCAGCAGCGGGCACATCTCCGTTGCTCTGGGGCAGGTCTGCTGTTCCACTAGATTTCAGCAACCAGAGACAAGAGCACAACCCCCGTGCTTGGGGTTCTTTGCTCTGTCACAGCTGCCTTGTCTAATGAGACAAATAATTCGAACTACAAAGCTTTGCTTCCTTTCATGTGATACATGCATTACTTTCTTCCACTGTTTGGTTTGTTGTGGGGTTTGGGGTTTTTCCCCCCAGCTTACTGATCCATTTGGAAAAAGGAATTAAATTGTTTCTCCGCTTTGTAGTGTCATATAACAAAAACAACAACAAAAAAAAAATCAACACTGACCTCAAAACCAAACCACCCCCGCTATTAAAAACAGTAACCACTGGCCAGTCAAAAGCTACTGCAAGTTGCCTTATTTTCTCTAAAGTTTGAGGCCCCGTAGCTCCTTTGCTTATACTAAAAATCTCAGCTTAAGCATTGAAATATAGGCTGGGAGCCTATGATTTTACATAGGCAATATATAACTTGAGAACTTCGTTTCATTAAAATGATTAAAACCAGAAAAAGATGGAAACATCTTTCTATGCATAGTTTTGAAGACAGCTAATTTAGATTAAAAAAATTACACTATATACCTTAGGAATTTCTGACAAAAGCATTTTTAAGGAAACACTCATCAACTGTCATAGAAACTATGGTAGCGCCAAACATACTCCACTGACTTTTCAATCACCTTTAATTTTTAAACAGGACTCATTTTCTGTACCAGTACCATAGAAAATGTAATATGAGAAAGAAAACAGATGATATGACTTACAAAACTAAAAATAAATTATTACATTGATTAATAAAGCAGTAGCCAGCAATCTAATCTGGGCTTCTGGCATATCTTTTCAAGCCTGGCTATATCAGATAAGGCCAATATTTACTAACTGTGTGGAGAGCTGCCAGACTCTGACAGTCCCCTGGTNTGTAAAACTTTAATTAGATTTTATTTTGGGAGGCAATGTGTTATTGGTTTAAGGGTACCGAGCTCCATTCCCATCTACTTTCAGAAACTATTTACATATAATCTAATTTTATTTGTTTGTATAGATACATTTATAATTTCCAGTCAAAGAAACACATGGGGGTAAAATGGAAAGACTTCAAAGAAGATGCAGCTAGAGTAATGAGCTCTGTAGAACTCAAGTGTTCAACCAAAGCCATTTCTGTGTTAATCATTTACCAGAGATTTTCAAACCAGGCTCAAGGTTCAAACTTTATTAAAGTCGGGTGTGGTAACGTTTATGGCAGTGTGAAGTTCTCCTCGCTCGGGGTGCCCGTCCACCGGAGGGGCCAGCGGCCAGGGCCCGGGGGGACGCTGGGGGAGGCTGTGAGAGCTGGGATATCAGATAGGGGTGACCATCATCTCACGGCCCTGCAATCAGCTACAAACATTTGAGCACAAAGATTATTCACTCGTCTGAAGAAACCCTCCTCCAGCATAGTCGCTCGTTACTGAAGAAAACATTTGCTTTTTCCTCTCTCTGCTTTCCTCTGCCTTTACTGTGAAGAATACAAAACCTCCACCACAACGAAGAATACGCACACTCCTGTATGCTGAACCTACTAACAGTGTAACATTAGTTTAAAAATATACTATCTTCCTGTTACTTTACATTATTAAACAAAAAAATCTCTAGTGAGATAATGAAGAGACGAATACTTTCAGCAGCTCAGATTATTAGTCATTTACAGGCTACAACTGACAACTCTTAGGACAATCAGCCTCAATCGATTTTGTCCGAGACCATGCCCTAGCGCGCTTCTGCCGAAGGGTAAATTCTTTTTTAAAATGCAAAAATAAATTAGCACCAATAGCAAGTTACACAGAGAAGAGACCTTGGTTAACAACTTAAAACCTAACTGCATTTAAGGAAAACAGCTGCAAGCTACAGAACAGAAGCAGCATCTCGGGAAATCCGTGGGGCTGCTTGGCAAAGAAGCAGCTATCACCTTAGTGACTTTCACCTTTAAAAAAAAAATCTACCCTGAAGAAAAGTTCAGGGGAAATGCATAATACAAGGTTTTTTTCAGACATACAGACAACTAAGTTATTCGCTGGTACTATAAATTACAAAAACGGAACACTTGGAACTGCCTCCTAAAAACCTATAAGAAAATGTTATTCATGTCCAACTGCCAACTCCGAGGAAAGAAATGAATGCAATATGTCTGGGGTTGGAAGAAACAGCTCAGAATTTGACTATTTTTTTTGACTGGTCTTTCGATAAGACTAGTCATTTTGCTCCTACTTCTAACGTAATGCTTCACGCACCCGAGCTGCATTCCCTCATGATGTACCCAGAGCACAATATACTGCGCACCATCGGCCCTGGTTCTCCAGCGTAAGTCACCTTAGTATTGGACTAACGTGTTCTTAAATGCGAGCTACTTATCCCGATAAGTAGTATCGCCAAACGAACAGTAAAGAAACGATTTTCAATGTCATTGCCATCTGGGCCTCATTCTTATCTTCTAGCAATGAGAACAATGTAAACACTCAGCTGCATACGCCAACTGATTACATTTTTTGAATTGCTTACTTATTCCTTTATTAACTAGAGAAACCACTAATTATTTTTTACACCCCCTTAGGCAGGAAAGTAGTTTTCAGTTCAGGCAGGAAAAAAAAAAATTTACAAGGCTATTGACACTTTATTTGTCATTAAAATATTAAAACAAAAAGTATATTTGCCAACTGAAAATAATTTCAGAAATGTGTTTTGCTGAGAACCTGAACCGCAGGTTACAATGGTCTCTTCTGTCTCTTGCAACGTACTTGCTTGAATTTAAAGAGATTGAAAGCTAGTACGAGCTGGTAAGAGCCAGCGTTTTCCTCCCAGGCTGCCTGCAAACTCTCTGCAGGTACAGCAGAGCCTTGGGTTAGTCTGGCCACCGCCGAGGGTGCTCAACTCTTGTCAGTGGGTGTTCAACACACGGCCAGTTGCCCAAAGTCAAAGGGGTCTTGAGGTGCTGACTCAAACATTCCCACTGCCTGCCTGAAAGGACAACACACCACAAACCCACAAAACAAAGAAAGAAAAAAGCCCTCCAAATAACTTAACTTTTATACAGAACCTATCTATTCTTTTCTCTCCCGTTTTGTCCTTAGAACGGAGAACTGAATTGCTTTAGTAAAAGCGCTGTTCTTTACAAGCACGTCCCCAGGGATAATAAATTAAAAATC
>VZTV01102647.1:0-12549 GCA_013400875.1 Anhinga rufa
TGGCTCAATGTCCAGATGGAGGCTGGTGGAATTATTAGAGGGAACAACTAGGGACCAGGGAGATGGAGTAACTGCCCCTCCGCATGATAGCACAACTGAGCCCTTCCTGCCCGAGGAAGGAGCTGAAAGGGTTAAAAACCAAGGAGCCATGGTTTGGTGTTCGTGCTGCCTACTCTGCATGATGAATTTCTGCCCATGGTCCACTGACAAGGAGCCTTATAAACACATTCCCATGGGCTCATGGTGAATAAGTTTAGAATTCCTCATCAACACGGGGACCCAAATTAGTGTTCTAAAGAGACAACAAGCTGAGGAGTTAGGAATTAAACCACCAAGGAAAACCATAAACCTAAGAGCGGTAACGGGTGTAGCAGAAGTATGTCCCGTAGTTGGAATCCAGCTTCGGCTACCTGGGGAAAAGCGGATGATGGCTGTTGAAGTGGCTCTGAGCCATTATAAGAATATACTGGGGTTCGATGTGCTGGCAGGCACGTGATGGCATCTGCCTGACGGCAGGGTGTGGAGTTTTGGATGCAGAAGGACAAAGGTCACCCTCATGGGGACTTTGCAAATGGTCCCCTACTACCATAACCTAGAGTGACTCATGTCCCTCAATATCCACTACCAACCGCTGCCAAACAGGGCATCTCGGCGGTAATTAGACAGATCGTAAGCTGCACACACTGCCCGTATACCTCTCCAGTCTGGCCAGTCCATACACCAGATGGGTGATGGTGGTTGACGGTTGACTACGAGGTTAAACAGAAATACCCCACCAGTAACTGCTGCTGTCCCGAGAGTAACTTCAATAGTGACAGCAATACAGGCAGCCACCCACCCATGGGCGGCCACCCTAGATGTTAAGGATATGTTTTTTATGATTCCCCTAAGAGAGGAAGATAAACCCCAGTTTGCTTTTACTTGGGAAGGGACACAATACACCTTTAATCGACTCCCTCAAGGATACACTCTCCCACTACTGTCCATAATGCCTTATCCAAACTCCTCAACTCTGTGGAATTGCCATCAGGCATCCGCATATATCAATATATAGATGATATTGTAGTTGATGGAGGTGACAAAGACCACGTGGGGCAAGTGACTGGAGCCATCTGGAACCTGCTGACAAAGAATGGGCTAGATATTCCACCCTTTACACACCACGGTCCTGGACAAGAAAACCAAGAGACGCAAGGGACACCAGCACAAGCCGTGAGACTGCAAAACACAAAGGGCTATGGCTGCTGCTAACTCAGACCTACCATCCAAAGCCCACACTGGCTGCACTACCTAAAGTGGTGTACCACTCCAGTTGCTCTTTCAATTAGTGGGCAGTTACCTTGATTGCAGGACAGGATGGCATCCTTGTATTTGTGAATTTTCATCTGTGCCTCTGCCAAATAATGCCACGCTGCTGGACACTGGCTAGTCTTCTGCAAACCTAATAAAAGAGTTTAAAAAAAGGCACTAAAAAAGTTGCTTAGGGCTGCAAAGGCACTGTAACTGACAGATGCTGTATTACCATATAATGCCATCAAAAAACATATCAATCAGATAATAAGACTTACAGTTAATTTTTTCTTTCAGTCTTATTTTGAACTGTTTTAGACATACAGGCCTCCATGCAGTAAGGCAAAGACTAAGCAGCACATAAGCTTCTGTTAGGCTTAATTTTGCACATAACAGTACATATATAGGAACAAAAAAAAAAAGGGGCAAAAAGTGAGGAAATATACAACACTGGCTTAAGGTGCACTTTCATTTCAAAAAGAAAAGTGTCCTTCACTTTGAGCAGGCATTAACATCAGCAGCCTCTAGGCTGCTTTATATTTTTCTTAGAAACCAGAAAAGGCCTACAGAGCTTCAAGACAGAAAAAAAAAAAAAAATGGTGGCAGGAATGTTTCACTGCAATTTCCTGATAAACTTGCCCTAACTAAAGAGTCCGTAATAAAACTTAATTTGAGTGTTCTGAGATATATATATGTATTACTACTAAATAATGCCTTGAAGCTTCAGTGTCAAAAATGCAAACACATGGCTTACTGAGAAAGACATTATTTCCAAGCTTTAAACATTTTTGCTCGTACCAAGAGCTTTGCCCTTTGCACTCTTCCCTTCGTGAGCAGAGTATCACACATAACGGTAAAAATAAATAAATAACATTATTTGGGAGATGTATCTTTTGTCAAAAAACAGGATGTATGTTTTGTCAAAATATCCAATGGCCATTTAAGCCAGAAGAATTTGCCTTCCATGGAAGGCTTTTTCCTCTTAAGCAAGTTAAATTTTTATTTTAGATTTTAGGCAAGACACATTATTTCACTGTGGGTAAACTACTGTAGAATATTCTGAAATATCACTTCAGAGACAACCTTTTTCTAACCGTGTGTGAAATGATGCAGGATATCACAGCATAGCCTGACTGACTCCTGATTGCTTAGGTACCAGATGCTTATTTACCCAGCTTCTCAATAAGCAGTTTTGAATTATCCATGGCCAGCACAGTGAGAGCGGAGAGTCCTAATTTCCCACTAGTATACTTATGAATAATTTTGAAAGAGCTTTGCCATTTCAGTACAAGCAAGACAATTACACATTAGTAAGCCAACTCTTCAGCAATTCTGGCTACTGTAAAAAAAAAATAAAATCCTCTGATATTTCTCTTTAGATACCCAACATAAGCGTTTACCCAATGTTAAGTGTTAAAGAGGTCTTAAAATGATGTAGCTTTAAAGGGAAGTAATTTTTGTTCAGGTACAGAAATGCAGTGACTAGATTAGAGGAGCTGCATTATATTTTACTTTATAAATTCCACATTCCTTCAATAATTGCTATTGCTGTGTTTATTGCTTCATGTAGGTATTTCACCAATAACAGTCAGAATGAAGAAAAGTTTAAAGTTGATCACACTAAACTACTACAGAGCTGACAATAACAGCAATGACAGTCTTCAGAGATGTTATACTTAAAGCTATATTTTAAAAAAATTCAATCCCCAGTCAGAGAAAGAGTTGAGCATTCTTTCAAAATCTAGCTGGTCTCAGAACTAGCAAAGTACTATGCAAGTATAAGATTCCCAAAATATCCAGCATAAAATAGCTGGTGTTCAAGTTATAGAGTGCTTATACCTCATATTACACATTTACCTTCAGTAAGGCTCTTAACAGCCTCCTGGTATTTCTTTTCTTGAAGGCATTTTATACCAAAACCAATGATTCCTGGACCACTGCTTGCGTCCGTCTCCAGAAGCCTAGAAAAACAGCGCAGGGCCTCCTCTGACAAAGTACCTAGTTTCAGAAAAAGAAATATTTTATAGTTTTAGGTTAAAAAAAAAAAAAGGTAACAGCATACCTTATCTACATAAACATGACCTTTACCCTTTGAGCTCAAAGTAATGAATTTCTTAACTAAACTTTGTCCAAAGGTACCCCATACTTATCACCCTCCCCCCCAAAACCAAACCTCAAAAATAAGCAGTAATCTAAATATGCAGCATGACAAAACAGAATAAACGGTCAGTTTGAAAGCTGAATTTTTAACCACTCATGTTCAATTACTACAGGTATACTTCTTTTATTCATTAAAAGCTAATTCCTTCATATGCTTTTCTTGCAAGCCCAGCTGAATGCCCATTTGTCAAAATCTGCCTCAAATAAATCAAAATAATTTCCTTCCCGAGTAGGCCTTGTGTACCTGCAGATTTGCTGTGACGAGCTGGCTGAAACAGCTGTGAAACCACATAATTTAATGTCTTGGCTTAATTTTAACTGATGCCACTAGCTTTTTACGCTTATGTTTAGCTGTGACTGTACACTTGGCACTCCTTGCTTAAAACAACTGTTGTGTCTTGCAGCAACAGTCTTCGGACTACCGTTTTCTTTAAAAAATTGCGGACTCATGTGACATAAAGGTTGCCTTTGATTTGCATTTCGTAAAGGTGACAAGCCCACAAGTTTGGGGCATTTGGGTTTTGTTAGGCACTCTTTCTTCGTGACTTTGTACACTGCCAGAGCTGGACTGAACTCACAGGTTTTTTTGCCAGTTTACAGTCACCACTCAGTTACAGAGCTAGGAAATAGCAAAGCATAGGACCGAGCACTTTTCCTTTCCAGACGGATAGAAATATAACATAAAAATAAGTAGTGCACTTCTATTGGGTCGTGAAGAGTAAAAACTAGCAAAAAGATTGTTACAAAATTAACTATAAAAGAAATATTTTTAAGCCCCAAAAATGTCTAAATCCATCCTACTCACCAGACTGAATAAAATGCAAGCAAAGTACTTCTAAAGGATAACTCAAAGTAGGATACAAAGCCATCATATCATTACAGGCCTTTTCCAACCTAGCTGTTTCATGAGGAAACTTGAAAGAAAAAAAATAAAAAGTTATTTGTGTGAATTATCACATGTGGACTATTACACCTATTCACTAATGAAGACAGATGAACATAACCTTACTTTTGACAAGCACTGAATAAAGTCCTTGTAAAGATTTTGGTGGTCTTCACCAGGAATAGTATCAGCAGAGTTCACCGCATGTTCAAACGCAGTCAAAAGCTGAAATAAGAAATAATTAGGAGTGCAACAAACAATGACTCTGTGAAAATATTATCTTCATTGACTAGAATGTTTCAGCTGGAAGGGACCTGCAACGATCATCTAGTGCAACTGCCTGACAGCTTCAGGGCTGACCAGAAGTTAAAACATGTTGTTAAGGGCATTGTGCAAATGCCTCTCAATCACTGCCAGGCTTGGGGCATTGGCCACCTCTCCAGGAAGCCTGTTCCTGGGTCTGACCACCCTCTCGTAACAGAAATGCTTCCTAATGCCCAGTCTGAACCTCCCCTGGTGCAGCTTTGAACTGTTACCACATGTCCTGTCACTGGATCCCAGGGAGAAGAGCTCAGCACCTCCCTCTCCATGTCCCCTCCTCAGGAAGCTGCAGAGAGCCAGGAGGTGGCCCCTCGGCCTCCTTTTCTCCAAACCAGACAAGCCCAAAGTCCTGAGCTGCTCCCCATATGGCATGCCTTCCAGCCCTTCCACAGTTAAGTGGATAGTTACGTTATTATCTGGATCCTACCCATTAAGTTCACACTACTGCTGTGGACAGAGGAAGTCACAAAGCAAGTTCCTTACCGTGAAGTAGTACTCAAATAGGATCCAAACCTCATTAATTGTCTAGTACAAGAGAAAGTACATAGTACAGCTATGTACTGTTTCATAACGTAAGATGGGTACAAGGAAGGCAAAAGTTTTAAGAACATTCTTCTTCATACCTAATCCCAGTTCAAAGAAGGACTTAGTACCGCAAAACCTAGGTTACTATCCTCTACAGTTAGCTGTCAGCCCTCCCCCTGCTCTAGTCTAGAAATCTAGCCTTTTATTTCTTGACTCCTTATATATGGGAGAATACAGGCAGCACAGAGCGCGGGCTGCCAAACGCGCATGCTAAGCACAAAGCTGCCCACAGCTTGTCACCAGTGAAATACTGAACTGGCTGCCTTCCATGCCACACCCTTCCAGGTTCAGATGCTTTACTCAGAAATGCAGTAAACTGTAGATTTGCACGTGAAACCCATTCCTGATATTTAGGCAACTTTTTTTTTTAAGCTCCTTGTCACCAAAAAGAAAGCAGAGCTGCCTGCAGCACTTCTTTGCTGTAATAGCTCATAAATTGGAGCATTTGCCTTGTTAAAAAGTAGAAATCCAAATTCAATTTTCTTCCTTCTCAAATTATTTCAATTTGTATTTCCACATTTCTAGAGCACTGCTATCAATCAGATTAGTGATGAGAAATCTCCACCCGTCCTGTTGAATGAGGTTCACCTTGCAAGAACAAACACATCAGATAAAATTGATTTAACTTTGGCCATAGAGAACATAGAGATCAGTGTAATTTACGATCATTGTTTGCATCGATTAGCTTTTACATTCTCCTAAGAAGTGAGAACTTAAAATCTACAGAAGAAGGGAAAATTTTAACCCCAACATTGCTATCTAGGATAAGCACTATGTATGAAGAAAACGAAAAACAGCACAAAGCTACCTGTTTCACTGTGGGCGGGGAAACGGGGGAGTTTCATGCTTTGAAGAATGCCTACATTCTAGACTCTGTCAAAACTTACAAATGATGCTTATGAGTGATGCTTCTTGTAACATGCAGAGGTAGAACATGCATCACTGCGCTACAGCAGAAACTTGGACTCCTTCGGAACTCAGGAGGCAGTTCATGAAAGAGTTCCAGGACAACTGCTGGGTTTAGCTGCCTTATTCTACCTAAGGCCCATCTTAGGCTGCTGCACCCTCACTGTTTCTGTCAGAAGGTGAAAGTCACCCACCTTCTCCTGAGAAGTTTAGTACTACTGAACATTAATGAGAAAAGCAGTCACAAGATTTGTACTGTTTTCAAGGCTTCATCTGCAGTCTAGCTGCATTGTGCACATATACGCATCTGAATGAGTAGGAGTGGAAACGTTACCAACTGCTCAGTCTGATTATCCTGGTTCTCTGTACTGTCTTTCAGTAACTGGATCATCTTCTTCCAAAGCTGGTGAAGTTCTGCCTTTTCTGCACCTTCCTCCTGTTTCATTTTTATTAGTTTCTGCCATGCTTCAGCCACCTGTCAAGAAGAAACAAATGAACTGTCACTGTTTAAAGAACTGGAGGTCTGGCACAAGTGTCCCATTACTGTCAACTCTACCACACCAGGGTAGACAACAGACTGATGTTTAAAGTAACAACCGAGGTTTACCTGATTTCTGATTAAAGCAATAACAAGTCCCAAAGCACTGCGTGGGAACTGTCCACCTTCCAAGGTACAGTAAATAAGGGAGGCAACATCAAGAGTATGAATTCTGACCAGAGTCAGAATCAGTTCAGAGTCAGTTCATTTCCTCCTGGAGGAAATGAACAGTAAAAACAGACCTAAGCAGTCCTCTGATAGACTCTGAAGAAAAAATGGAAGCCTTGTTTGATCTACAGCACTAGGAACAGAAACAGAAGAACAGCAGCAGCACATATTGAAATTCCAGTGTGGAAAAATCCAGAGAACTGAGAAAGAGAAAATAGGACCACGAGGCCTACGATTTCCTATTGCACATAGAGCACGTCTGCCTTCACATGCTAAACTATTAACATTGAATTTAGTTTGAGAAACTGGTATACAAAGAGGCTTTGGGGCTAATTAATAGTGTGAGCCTGATGTTAACTGATGTGTAAAACTTTTCATTTTCCATTGTTGGAGGAAAGGGGAGAAGATGACATTGGAGTAAGGACATGCACCACCTTGTAAGAAAGTAAGAGTAAAGGAAGAGTAAATGAAGAGTAAACAGTGTAACTGCAAAAATATGCATCCTGTAATATTACTACAGAGACTATAGGCAACGTACTGTTGAACCATTCAGGCACTTAACAGCTCCACCTCGTGGTAACCTGACAAGAACCATGACTATTTCTGCAATGGTTATGCTGACATGGACTCTAGGAGGGCATGGGCTGAAGCCTGGGTTGCCCTGGAGCAGCACTGCATGCCCTTCTCGTTCTGCAACGTGAGCCACAGGCATGAACTACCAGGGACAGTCGAAGATCACCACACCAGTGAAGGGCTCATCAGATACCTAGAACTGGCCACGCCAGGCAAAGGACACCTGAATCACACATACTTTATGTAAATGTGCGTTTGGATCATGATTGATTTCTGGAAATGATGGAGAAGAATGAAGCTGCACCCTTTCAGCCTGTATACTAATATTCTTTGGCAAGTTAATGGATTGCATGCAAGTCTTACGTAATGGAAAAGAAAGGAATATAGTTAAAATCAGTTCCTCCAGCTCATGGTAAACAAGGGGACATTTGGTATGTGGCCCAAAAGATTGGGGACTCCTTGATGTAAAGTAATGAGTCCTAATAAGAAATTCCCATTTGATCAGAAAACAGAAAAGTAGTCAACTCACCTCTAAGTATTTCTTTTCTTGATGATATAGTTCCACAAGCTTGTTACATACATCACACCATTTCTGCTTGTCACCACTATAAAGGAGGAAGAAAGTCCCACACAAACAAGCTAAGTTTTCCATAAAATAATTTTTTTCTAACTCTGACAAATAATTTTTTAGTAGGTTCAGTTGCCAAATAAATATTCAGAATAAATACTACATAGTGCCCTAGAAGTTTTACTCACTGCTGCTGTAACTGCGTTAAAAAAAAAGTTATGGGATTGAACTCTTCTTTTTGAACAATTTTTCAAATTAAGGAAACAAACTGAACGCTCCAGTTAGTGACAGCTGAGAGTTAGGTTTGTTTAGAACTGTACCTATATTAATCGGATGACATACTGTCATGGTTTTAGCTGGGACAGTTGATTTTCTTCACTGTAGCTGGTACAGTGCTGTGTTTTGGACTTAGTATGAGAATAACACTGATAACACACTGATGTTTTAGTTTTTGTTAGGTAGTGCTGAACTAGTCAAGGACTTTTCCAGCCTCTCATGCTCTGCTGGGTGCACAAGAAGCCAGGAGGGCAGGGGGCACAGCCAAGGGAGCTGATCCAAACTGGCCAAAGGGATATTCCATATCATATGATGTCATGCCCAGTATATTAACTGGGGGAGTTGGCTGGGGGAAGCAGCGATCGCAGCTCGGGGTCCAGCAGCATCAGTCGGCGGCTGGTGAGCGGTTGCACTACTTGTTGTTTGGTTTGGGTTTTTTCCCTCCTCCCGAGGTTTCACCTCTCTCTCTCTCATTATTTTTTCTTTTCACAGATCACAGAATGGTAGGGACTGGCAGGGCCCTCCGGAGCTCTCCTTGTCCAGCCCCTGCGTGAGCAGCACCCCCAGAGCAGGGGCACAGGACCGCGTCCAGGCGGGGTGGGAATGGCTCCAGGGAAGGAGACTCCACAGCCTCTCTGGGCAGCCTGGGCCGCTGCTCTGGCACCCGCACAGCAAAGGGGTTTTGCCTCAGATTTCAGTGGAACTTCCCGTGTTCCAGCTTGTGCCCCGTGCCCCTTGTCCTGTCGTCGGGCACCGCTGAGAAGAGCCCAGTCCCACCCTCCTGACACCCGCCCTTCAGATCCTGATAAGCACTGAGGAGATCCCCCTCAGCCTTCTCTTCTCCAGGCTGAACAAGCCCAGGTCTCTCAGCCTTTCCTCCCCAGGGAGATGCTCCATCCCCTGAGCATCCTTGTGGCTCTGCGCTGGCCTTGCTCCAGCAGCTCCCTGTCCTTCTGGCACTGGGGGCCCNCCAGCTCTCCAGCCTGCCCAGGGCTCGCTGGATGGCAGCACACCCTTCTGGCGTATCAGCCGCTCCTCCCAGCCTAGTATCATCAACAAACTTTTCATTATATTATTGGTAGTAGTAGTACTGTTTTATTTTAATTATTAAACTGTTCTTGTTTCAACCCACGAGTTTTCTTACTTGTGCTCTCCCCATTCTCTCCCCCATCCCACAGGGGTGGGGGGAGTGAGTGAGCAGCTGCGTGGGGCTTAGTTGCTGACTGGGGCTAAACCACGACACATATATTCTGTGATCTTAAAAGTAGAAAAAAACCCAAACCTACTTATTAATGCAGACAATGAACTATCAGAGCTAAATGCTTCAAGGCAGTGAGGTTAGACAGACAACACAGGGTAACATAAGAATTCTCTACACTAGCAACCTCACATACTATTATTCCAAGAGTTTTTGCCCAATCAGGAAACCTTATACAGGTACAGAAAACCTTAGTAAGAAGTGTTTACCCACTGATGTGATAAGGCTTAAAAAAAACAAACCCCCCCCCCCCAAAAAATCTTGCAGACTATCCTATGTGTCAGCAATGGCATTCACTGAAGCAGAAATGTTAGACTGAATTAAGGTATTCAATATTCTTTACCTTTCATAGAGTTCCAAGAGCTTTTGGTAAACATCTGCTAAGTCTCCTTTGACATCTGTTTGGCTGGATTTCTCATATAAATTTGCTAATCCCTTTAAAAAAACAAAAAAGATAAAAAACAAGCAAGATTTGTTGGCAACAGTTACGCGTTATCAGAACACTGGAAGAACTGCCTACAAAAATTACTTCATTGCCTTCAGTGGGGTAAAGTGTTAATGTAGTAATATCTGAGCAGAATCTACACTCGTACTTCTGTACAGCCTTATGAATCTACTTATTTTAAATGAAAAGCTCTCCTCATTTTCTTAACTAAATATTTGAAACCTGTATATATTACATTATCTTGTCTGCATAATAGACAATACACAAAGCAGACTAAGCCACATGATAAAAGATCTATACCCAAGTATCATACCATCTTGTATAATAACAGAAAGCCAGAACCTGACTGCAAAGCTGAGGCCATTTCAATATACCTTGAAATCAGGCACCAACAGTGATACTTTAAAAAGCTATTTATATTGAAAATGCTCAGAACCTTGCTAGCTTAGAAAAATACCGATTACTGGGGTCTGAGAGACAGACCTAATATGCTTATGCTTCATAAAGTCTCCAAATAACACAACTGTATGTTTTAGCTGTTTATTGTTATAGGTTGTCATCCACACACCACCCAGCACACAGCTACTTTAAATGTATACTACTGCTTTCAAGTAACAACGAATTTCAGTAACAATCCACTTGATGCTAGAAGCTGGAAAATAAGTTACTGAAGTAAGTTAGATAAAACATTTTCTCTCCTATGAGAAAAGCATTGTCAAATGTTTCTTGAGCTACAAGCATGGAGATTCCTAGGTGTGGACAAACGTACTGCATCTGTTTCAAAACACTGTCTCCTGCACGTTTCCCTGCAATCTGGTCTACACAAGAAATATACACAAACTTAAATATACTGGAACTAAAGTTTACCCTGCTCTAGATGTGCGGCCACCCACGGCTTTACTTTGGACACACGAATAATACGAAGCTTTGGTAGAACTAAGGGCCTCAAGAAAGCACAAGCATGATGCAAGTCTCAGCTCTGCTTTGTTCCCATATTTAACTCCATAGTGACACTTTTCAGAGAAAGAAAAAGTTAATTTGGACATTTACGTACCTGCCATGCCAGTAACTGGTTTGGTTCAAGTTCAATTGCCTTCTTATATGCTCCTTTGGCCTGATCAGGCTGCTCTAACTCAGCAGCTGCCAGGCCGATAAATACCCAAGCATTGTAGTTATTTTTTTCTTGCTTCAAGACTGCCTAGATATAGACAATTTTAAGTGAAAATGATGAATGAAATGCATCTTATAGATCCATGCATTGAGTTTCATCATTACAGTTTGGTGAATTACTCTGTACGGCAATATTAAAAGTTAACTTATTTTTAGGACAAGGGTAAGATTAATAACTGTCTTTCTATGCCAGAGAATGCTTCGTATCTAAACTGTTCTGCCAGTAACCATATCTGTACCTCAGCAATTAAAGCACTCCTGTCAAGGTCTGGATTAGAAGTGGATTTATCACTACCGTTCTAGTTTTAATGTTCTTATTGCCACATATAAGCAAATGCGAAAGGGAAGGGGAATAAAGGTTTGCCTGTGGGCAACTAAAAGAACAATCAATGAAGTTAAATCTGAAAATCAGCCTCATCTACTACATCAATAAGGTACTGCACACTTCATCCCTATGCAGCTGTAGGGGTATGGGAACAGCAAACAAAATGTGCAAAAAATATTTACTTCCAAGTGAAAAATTAATTACCTTGCAATGTTTTAAAGCTTCCTTATATTCTTTATTTCGTATTGCATCTCTAGCACTCTTTAATGCTGTTTTCACCTCCTTATTTGACATTGTGGCTACTAAGTAAAAAGGACACATAATCAGTTCTTATAAAAAGATACAATGAACTCAAAACAGAAATATAGTGCAAGATGCCAAAACGCATATAGCACTAAAAACTGCTGAAACAAATAATACGGTTAAAATTAGTCACTTATGCTTAGCTCCCACAGAGGATTAAGTCAATATTCCAAACTGCTAAATGATACAAAATAGCTATCCCTGAATGAAATTTTGGTTAAGGTTTAAGATAAATTTAACTGAGAGGAGAGGTGTTATATGACGGTCACCATAGTTAGACCCCTAGAAAGACACCCAGCACACAGTTTATTTTAAAAGAGGAATTACTAAGCAGTGAACTGTGCTTACGAGGCCCATTGCACTGGACACGTGCAGAAGGGGCTCCTAAGGATCAGCGTTCTTCTCCTGTGCGATCTAGAGCAGCGCCTCGGCCAGCCCATCACTTGTGGTCCACAACGCACCCCTCCCTCCCTCCGCCCGCGCCTACTGCCTCCCCTCACAGCTGTATGGGGGAAAAGAATAAGCATTTAAGGGCCCACAAAGGAGGCGCTCACGCTTCTGAAGTTTCACGTAATCATGCCCTATTTTTAGGCCTGTGTGGTAAATATTTTGCCTCAAACCAAGATTAGGAACACCAGAGTAAAAGCTGCCTCAACGGGATGAGGCTGAGAAACAACACTGCTGGTGCAGGCACTGGAAGAGGCTGGAAAAGAGGCAGGCTAAGGAATAAAAAGACGTTTTTAGGTCACCAGACATTTTAGGACGCTGAGGGGCTGGAGC
>VZTV01102649.1:0-14218 GCA_013400875.1 Anhinga rufa
GCGTTGGAAGGGACCTTTGAAGACTGTCTAATAATCTGGTACAGTTCATTTCAGCAGTTTCTGAGATGACTTTCATTTATTTTTAAGTAGAAAACAAACTGGTGATTTATTCTGGGGAGGGCTTTGCCATTTTCCTTGCTTGATACCCATTAAAAATCTGCAGCAGGACTTTGGCAGGGGGAAGAGCATCACCGGTGTTACACGCACTGTGAACCTGTCTGTCCTGCCCGGCCGGGGCCGTGTTGTGGGTGATGGGTGCCCTTTGGGGGACCAGCCCCATGTTCTCCTGCGCCACCAGAAGGTGCCTGTGCCTCTCCTCCCAGCGCTGGGGTGCAGGGGACTGGAGCAGGCGTCTGTGGGGGAGGCCAGGAGCAGAAGCAGGGGGAGTGCTGCGTCTCTATGATTCCCGATCCTACGTGTGAAACAAGGATGGCATCGCCTTCCCTCTCAGGGGAGCTGAGAAAATAGGCAAGTGTTGTTGGACATCAGTCAGAAAAGCCGAAGGAGAAGATAATAACTCTATTCAGAGCAAGGCTTGAACAGTAAATAAATCCTGATGGCCCAAGTGAAGAATACAGATAAAAGAAAATACTTAATGGCTAATTATCAGGCAGGCACCATCCATCCTGATTCCTCGACAGGACAGGGTCCTTTGGCAAGTACGGAGCGTGCACGTGGTGGTGCGTCATCAGGAGGGAGCCAAGAGGCACCCGCTCCACTCGGCGTTCCCGGCATCGGTGTGTCGGATGCCCGCACCCTTGCTCCAACCCATGCTTCCTGGGCTTCGGCAGTTGGGCAGATGTTTCTGGAACATCTACCTTGTGCTGAGTTTTCAGACCTGCATTTTCTTTAAAACAGAAGTAAAAATCTCAGGTTGGGGGCTGCACAGATTGAGGGCTGCCCTGCTGGGAAGCGGCTCTGCTGAGAAGGCCCTGGCAGTGCTGGTGGGCAGCCAGTGCCCCTGAGCCAGCGCTGGGCCCTCGGGGCCAAGAAGGGCAGCGCTGTCCTGGGCTGCATGAACAGGAGTGTGGGCAGCAGGGCGAGGGAGGCCATCCTGCCCCTCTGCTCTGCCCTGGGGAGGCTGCAGCTGGGGTGCTGTGTCCAGTGCTGGGCCCCCAGTGCCAGAAGGACAGGGAGCTGCTGGAGCAAGGCCAGCGCAGAGCCACAAGGATGCTCAGGGGATGGAGCATCTCCCTGGGGAGGAAAGGCTGAGAGACCTGGGCTTGTTCAGCCTGGAGAAGAGAAGGCTGAGGGGGATCTCCTCAGTGCTTATCAGCATCTGAAGGGTGGGTGTCAGGAGGGTGGGACTGGGCTCTTCTCAGCGGTGCCCGACGACAGGACAAGAGGCAACGGGCACAAGCTGGAACACGGGAAGTTCCACTGAAATCTGAGGCAAAACCCCTTTGCTGTGCGGGTGCCAGAGCAGCGGCCCAGGCTGCCCAGAGAGGCTGTGGAGTCTCCTTCCCTGGAGCCATTCCCACCCCGCCTGGACGCGGTCCTGTGCCCCTGCTCTGGGGGTGCTGCTCACGCAGGGGCTGGATGGGGGCAGCTCCGGAGGGCCCTGCCAGCCCCTGCCATGCTGTGACTCTGTGAAAAAGAAAGAGGGAAAGCTGGAAGTGCATGTTCTGGGATCATCCTCGGATTTGTGCTGTGAGGCGATGTCAGGGGCGTCCGTGCCCTAACCCAGCCGTGGCAGTGCCAGCCTGCCGCTGCTCAGGGCTGCCAAGGCAGAGGAGACGTATCTGCGCGAGTCGCGCGTGTTGTTACGAGAGAGGCAGCTGCGTGGCCAGCAATCCCGGGCTGTGGCAATCTCCCTTCTCTTTGGCTTCCTGCCATTCAGAAACGCCCTGCGTTTCAGGTGAACCTCTTGACTCTCCGCATCCTTTCTCAGCAGTTAGGCAGTGATTTGGGTACGCGCCCTGGAACAGGTACCCAGGACGTCGTGGGAGTATGTGGCCGCCAACGCCTGGCCACCCCAGCCACACCGGGTGCCTCTGCCTGGGCAGGCTTCGCGCTGGAGAGGGGTCCAGGTGGTGGTGGCCCCGAGGAGCCCCTTCCCTGGCGTCAGGGCTTGCCGCTCTCCCCTCCATGCGCAGACCTGTCTGCTGCGAGCGGCCGCGGGGAGCGTGCCTGCTCCCAGCAAACTGCCCTGGCCGGAGAGCGCAGGGCAGATTTTGCAGGGGCGAGCGCGGCAGCCTCGCCTCCCCGCGCCGCCTGGGAACGCGCTGCTTTGGCAAACTTGGTGACAGAGAAGTGTCAAAGCAAATCCCTTCACGTTTGTGTTGTGTTTTGATGTTGCAAAAACACTTAGTTTTGAAAATGCCACAATATTCCAGTTCAATACAAATGTTTTGATAAGTTAAAAGCTGTTTTGTTTAAACAATTATTCACTTTATTCACGTAGGCTTGCTTGCATATTTAAGCTGCGCAATTAATGACGATATTACAGTCAGCACTTAGGGTATTTGTGTAGTGTTTTGTATGGTAATACCTCGGTAGTTGGAAAATGCAATAGTTTGGTGTTTCTGACTTTAAAACCCAGCGCTCGTTTGCGGACGTACCCGAGATGGTTTTTGCGAGAGCCGCCTCTGCGGAGCCGTGGCCGCAGTGGGGCTGCTGGCCGGCTGGGGTCTGCGCTGCCCCGGCTGCTGGAGCGTGCCCCCAGCCCCAGCCGGCTGTGCGGGGCGGCGTGGGGGTGGCGGGCGCGGGGGTCCGGGCTTCCCGCTCGCCCCCCCGGTCCCGTCCGTCTGTGCTGTGGGGCGGCGAGAGCTGATGGAGTGAGGCAACGGAAGGTCTCCAGGGTGGTTGTGCGGTCTGTCCTGCACTGCCTACAGAAAAGACGAGGAAGGGTTTCATCACGCACATTTCGGGGGGGCAGTGGGAAGATGAGCACTCTGAGGCCAGCTGTGTCTGCGGAGCCCTGCCAGCCAGCACACCAAGCAGGCAGCCCTGGCTGCTCGCGTTTTGTTAGTTTGGCACCTTCTTTCAGCAGGTGCCAAAGGAACATCGTGTGTAGTGGTGACGGGTGGTAAGTCTGTTGCTTGCCGGTAATTACTGATGTGCACTGGTTTAGAGCTGCTGTGCAAAGTTGGTGTTTCGTTGGGAGGAAGCACTGCTGCTGGGCCGAGAGGATGTATTGATGAGACTTTCTATTTCAAGGGCAAGGAGGAAACACAATGAAAAAAGCCAAAATAGGCTCTCAGCTGCGCCTACTTGAGCCCAAGATAATTATACAGCTACAAACATAGCACGCTGGGTTTTACACTGGACAGATGGGAGTGCGAATATCTCCCTTACTATAAATGAAGCCAGGAGGTGATGTCCTTTACTGGTTAAATACCAAAATCCGGAGGCTGAACGCTCAGGGACGGTGACATAGGAGGGGCCGGTGTGTGCATGGCCAGGCGCTTTCCCAGCCGGGTGTGCTTCAGTAGCAGAGTACCACGATCGGCCCTTGCAAGACAGGGGCCGGGTACCAAACCGTGTGTTGCTATGAAGCCCCACCATGGGATGCAGCAGCGGCCGCTGATGGTGCTGGGGGGCTTGTGTGGGAGCGCCCGCGGGGCTGGGGGGTGAGGGCCCCAGGTGGCCCCCCCAGGAGCCCCACAGCCTGCCTGCCAGCACAGGACATTTCTTACCCTTCTCCTCAGTGTGTATTTTTATCACAGCGTTTTGACCAGGGTCTTTTTCAGCAGCCGCTCCGGTTTGTGCTTGTTTAAGTATCCATCTCCCCAAGCCACGGCAGACCCGGGGAGAGTTGCTCCCCCGAGCCCTGCGTATCAGGGGGCCCGTTTTTCTCACAGCACAGCTATTAATAAATTACAGAGCTGCAGTCATGTTCCTGCGCTGCCACGTTGAGTCATCCCATGTATCACTCTCAGCTCCTCATCTATGATACAAATGCCTAATGAGCTGCCTTCGCCGCAGCCCCACGTGTTGAAGTTCTCCTTCCTCTAGGACTTGTTCAGCATTTAATCCCTTGCATTTCGGATGCATTCATTTTAGCCGGCAATGGCAGTGGCTGAGCAGCGTTGTGTGCAGCTCTCGCACGTGGCCATGGGCTCGGGGCCATGCCAGCAGCAGGCATGCTGGAAGCGTGCAGGAAGCGTGCTGGAAGCGTGCAGGAAGTGTGTGGGAAGCGAGCTGCCACCTTGTCTGCCCGGTGCAGGGGACTCGCCGTGACAGTCCCGCCGCGCTGCTGTCGGTGCACGTGGGAGGCAGAGCGCTGGTCCCTGTGTGTTCAGGGCATCTTGCTGGGACACATGTGTGTGCGAGAGAGACGGTCACTGGGGGAAGTAGCGGGGAGCAGAACAAAAAGGGAAAACAAACCAAATTCCTGGAAATCCCTGCGTCCCTGCTGTGTTAGCTGGGCTCACCCTGGCGTCACCAGGGCGTACGCTGCCGGTGTGGCACATGCTGCAAGCCAGCAGCGAGCTGGTGCTGGAGGCTCTGGGGCTCACTGGCTGGGGCGGTGAGCCTCGGGCAGCCTCCCTTTGCACGGGGCCAGCTTCAGGCTTGGGATCCTGAACCTCCCCACACCTCCCGGGAAGGCTCCGGCACTCCTGTGGAACTGCAGGACACAAAGAGCTGTGTCAGCAGAAGTGAAGGCACTGAGTGCCTGGAAAGTGTCCATGTTCCCTGGCTCCGGCTGGAAACCCTTCAGCCATGACTCGGGAGCCATGCTCCATTCGCACTAGTGCAGGGAACCTAGTATTAGTTTTACCTTTTTGAGGACTTGGTATTTTTGAACACTGTCTGCTCGAGACAATATGAAATGATTCTAAAATAAAGTGTTTTAAAGGTAAATAGAGGATAATTACCCTATTTTTCTCCTCAATTTCTGAGCTTTACAGGCATGTTTATAAGCTATACTCTGCAAGAGCAAGAGCTGAAGCATTTTGTTATGTAGAAGACAGATGAAAAACAGCACAAATTCAGAAACAGAGCTTTTGAGGAAGAAACATAGGTTATGCCAGGAGATGCAGCATCCCTGTGTGAACTGGCAGCGCCGCCCTGGGGCCCTCGCTCTGAGCCTGGGTCTCACCTTGCGCCTGTTTTAGCAAGGTTCATGGCGCTGGGAGATACCTGACCTCCGAGGGACATGGCCCCGGCTGCTTGCTTTAGCCCACCTTGCCTGAGCAGGGGTGGGATGGATGAGGTGGACTCTGGAGGTCCTGCCAACCTCAGCAGTTCTGTCTTCTGCGGAGGGATCTGCTTTCACGTGATTGAGTTTCCTTTTACACCATTTCCCATTATTTCCTGAATAAGCTGGACAGCTCTGACAATGCAAGGGAGGTTTTTTACCCAGGATGCAGGACTGTGATACCATATATGTGAAGGTCGTTTGAGGTCAGTGACCAAACAGGGGATAGGAATTGAGGAGGGATGAGTCATTTTAAAATCATTAGTAGCATGCAGAGATAATCACATCCCATGTAGCAGGGCACGCACGGGAAAGTTAAAAACACGCAGCAGGTTTGGGTCTGTCCCTGTGAGGGGCAGGTGTCTGCATGGCCACGTTTGCTCCGGGCTGCCTTCTGGATGTGGGTGAGGATCCACCACTTCCAGCAGCAAGGTGCAGAATGAGATGTCCCAGTGATCTGATCTTGTGTAGCAAATCCCACATTCCCCGTTAGCCATACCAGTGCTCACCAGGTGACTTTGCAGCACTTGAACTCTAATACTGCAAACCACCGGTGTCCCTGTCCCTCCCCACCCCAGCCCTGGGTGCTTCTCCAAGGCCAGTCCGCGGCAGCAGGAGGAGCTGGGGCAGTCGACGTGCTCAGGTACGGGGCGCCCGTCCCGGGTGCGGTGCTTCAGGTAGGGATCTCTGCTTGTGGGGCAGCGGCTGGGCGAGAGGAGGGGGGCACAGGCGGCCGGCAGCAGGAGCGGTGCAGGAGCTCTCCCTCCCGCTGCCGAGGGTGCCGGCCCAGTGGGACGGATGGGCTGTGCTCCCATGGGAGCTGCGCCTGGGGTCCTGCTGCGTTGCTGTGCCCCCCGTGCCAAGACCAGCGTCAGTAATTTACGTCCTGGATTAAAGCTGGAACAGAGGTCCGCTTACCTTCCTCGCTGCGCTGAAGGGTTGCCCGTGCGCTGGCACAATCGCGGAAGGACAGGGAGCAGCTGGTTTCCCAGAGAGCTGCAGGCACCGGGGGTTGCGGGCCAGGGCACTGGTCCCAAGGCAGCAGGCATTTGCAATGAGGCTGGTGCCCTTGATGCATCATCGGTCTGTGTCACACTGATGAGATTTCGAAACAAAGTATTATATCAAAACTCTAATTTTATGGGCTGTAATAAAATTAGCAGACAAAATAAGTGCTAGTAAAAACTTGTGAATGATGCTGAAGATTACAAACAACTGAAGGCAATAGAGTTGCTCACGAAAGAGATGAACTGTGGGGAATAAAAAGCCAAACTGCTGCAATGCCTCGATTCTCTTCTGGCATGTGAAAGCTCCTTACTGCCTGGCTGTCTCCAGGGCAGACGGGCAGCTGCGGAATGTGTAAAATTAACAGTAATAATGAGTTTAGTACCCTTTGAATACAGTCCAAGACACAACCTCTCTTCCACCGCAGCAAGCCCCCAAGGCTGCTTCGGGCTGTCGGGCGTTTTTCCGGGTGGGTGAGAAGCTGCACACCTGAAATAGCCA
This sequence comes from Anhinga rufa, assembly GCA_013400875.1. Classification (NCBI taxonomy): domain Eukaryota; kingdom Metazoa; phylum Chordata; class Aves; order Suliformes; family Anhingidae; genus Anhinga; species Anhinga rufa. The sequence continues at coordinate 6,650 of VZTV01102649.1, forward strand.
GTGCATCCCCTCGTGCCCGTGTCAGCCCCCTTGTCTGCAGGGGTGCTCATGGGTCACTTCCTCTGGTCGTCCTTCAGCAGAGACTTCAAACCCCTCAGTGAAAGGATCAGGCACCTGAGCCAGGGCAAACGCTGCTGGCTGTTAAAAGTCACAAGAAAATAAATTGGGAGACGCAGGTCATGAGGACTAGTAAGTAATCGCAGTTCTGTGCGCACATCTAGAAATGAAAGCAACTGAAACAGTTGACCAACTCCGTGTGAAAGTTTTGTTGCACATGTGCTCGAAATCCACTAGCAGCCTTCTGAACTACATGTAATTGGAAACTTCAGAACTGAAATGTGGTACAGTATGTGTGCCACACGCCAGGCCCAGGCGCTAGGAACTGGGATACCCCCAGCCGTCCCGGCTCACCCACGAGCCAGAACACCAGTGGGATGTGTCAAAGGGTGCAGTGAGGGGTGGTTCACACCCCTCTGCGCTATTGCCCATCACAGCGCAGCGGGGCAGAATTCAGCTGCATCACGAAATCAGACCTCGCTGAAGACAAGGTGTAAGAGGGCTCCCGTGAGCCAGCATGGAGCCCTTCACTGGCTGTGGCTGAGCCGCGCACGGGAGCAGTGCTGTGCCGCAGCTGTGTGGCTGCTGGGGGCTGGCGACTGTGGGTAGTGAGTCTGGCAGTGTGACAGTCGCACTGATACCTGTTGTGTCCATTAGTGCCCCGTGAGCTGTGGGCTTGGTCCCTGGAGGCAGGCAGCACCCCTGGCTTTGGGGGACGTGTCCGTTGTGCCCAGTGTTAGCTGGCTCCTGCCTGGGGGTGCTTGCACCCCTCCCCAGGCTCCTTGTTCTAGTTTGCTTGCATTTGCCTCTGTTTGCTCGATGTCGCTTACCTTCCAGCTCTGGCACTTCCCCTGGGAACACTGTTTTCCTGCGCTACAGCTTGGTCTGGTTGTGGATCCCCCTGTGCCAGACAAATGCTCCCAGTGCTCTCATGCTGTGTCACCAGATGTCCAGCACCTCGACTCGCCACAGCTGCGGGTGCAGCCAGCACTGCCTGTCTGCAATCACACACAGGCAATATTCTCAAGATACAGGTTCTTCTTACAAAGTGTCTTTAGGACATTGGCACGTGCTTGAGTGAAGGACTCGCTGATAGTTTGCGTAATCACTCCTTCCTTCAGGGAGAGGCTTGCTGTGCACATGAGAATACAAACAAAAAAAGAAGGGCTGTGCTGGTGATTCAAAGCATTAATCACTTGGAGGTAGTTGGGTGTTTCATGGGCTTGTTTCTGGGTATGCCGCACGTAGTGGTTTCATGCTACTCTCTGTACTCAGTACCCTGGATGAAGTAATGATTTTTCACTGTTGTCGTGCCTAACACTTCTAGTGCAAACCCCTTCGTTGGGGTAGCTCCTGGCGGAGGGTGCCCAGGGGAGATGGGGAGTCCTGCCCCCCACACGCTGGGGCAGCCCTGTATCCATGCCGGGCCCGGGGAAGCACACATGCCTCAACATACTACCGTTGTTATTCTGCAGTAGCCAATACCTTTTTCTAGCAGGTTAATATTTGCACTCTTCCTCAGAAATCTAGCTGTGCCAATTTAGTAAATGGTTAACTGATTAATAAAGCAATTAAGAAGCTAATATACTGACAGGGTGGGCATTTTGTCTTGTTATAAAGCAATGACTGTTCCATTATCACAGCTGTTCGGCTGACGCGGTCCCAGACTGAAGCTGAGGGTGCCCGGAGTTGGGGTACCCGAGCCGGGCTCTGGCTGCCAGCGCTGCTATTCAACATGCTGGACCCCAGCCCGCGGCTGCCCGGTGCCACGCGGTGGTGGGTGCTCTCAGGGCTTGGCTGAGCGATGCTCGGGCAAGGAAACAAACCGAAACGGGATCGGGTTCGGGAGACCTGCTGCTGGCTCTGGTGCAAGCATGGCTGAGGCTTGGCGTGAGGCTCCTGTGCAGGGTTCCTGTGCAGGGCTGCGATGCTCCGTGGGCTGCGGCGGGCTGGGACCCTGCCACAGCGGGCCGGTGGGAGATCCGCCCGTCATCCTCCCCTCCACAGCCCTGGACAGGGGAAAGGGACCGGCGCTGAAAGGCAGAGGTGTCCCATGCCCTGGCCCTTGGCTCCTGTTCTGCCTTGCCCTCCTTGCTGCCGTTACTTGCTGATTTAAGCATCCTCTGCCTCCTGGAAGCTCTAGTTTGCATTTTTGCTGTCCACACCACAGCACTGTGGTCACCTTATTTCTTTCTGGAGAAAACGAGTTGATTTTCTGCCTCAGGCAGAACTGGAGAGGGACTTTGTGGCTCTGATGAAAGGTCAGTCTGACCCGTGTTTCCAGCTCCGGCTCTGGCTGCTTACGGACAGCCCCGGTGTGTGGGATGTGCTGATGCGGTCCTTCCGCAGGAGCACCTCTCCAGCCCCGCACAGGCAGCAGACGAAGGATGCCCAGCACTGCTTCCAGCCGCCGTGCGGACCCCCGTCCCTCGCAGGGGCGGCTTTTGCTCCCCAGCGCTGTTGCTTCCTCAGCCACCTCCTGGTGCAGAGCCGCCGCCAGCCCTGCTGCCGGGCGTCCCCCAGCCGCTGCCCCCCTTCCTGCGCCCGTCCCGCTCCGTGCCTCAGCACGCTCCGGGAAGGGGTGCAGACCCCTGCGAGCTCTCGGGCAGGGACCACCTCGCCCTTCATTTTCAGCCGTGCGCCCCGTTGCCGGCTGTGAAAACAGCGGAAGCTTTGCTGTCAGACATCAGCCAGGCGCGCAGTGCGGTCTAGGGCTTACTGATACCGGTTCTGCTTTCTCTAGAAATCTCTTTAATTAAAATAATTGTTATTGTTCACTTTAATCTTGCCAGTTTAGACCTCATTATGGGGAGAAAAATTGCCTCCCAGAATGCATTGCTTTGCATGCGTATCGTTTGCGGCTTAAGGCTGGAGGAAAATGAGACCAGCTACATGAAACAGCTCATTAGCCAACCTAACTCCAGCGCGGGGCTGTACTTCGTTATTTACAGGGGGACGTCACCTCTGGAGCACACCTGGCCACCTCTGTGGCGGCATCAGGCCCTGGAGCAAGCACAGTTTGATGTCCTGCAGCTTTCAAAATTCCCAGAGGTTAGAGGGGGTGCAGCTGTATTTGTTGCAGTGTTTGAAGCCCTTTAACAGACCGGGCCACGGTATTTCCTCCGTAGCATGCCTCCCCGTGGTGATTAACCTGTTCGGTCCTACAGCAAGTATTACAAGCATCAAATCCTCCCCGCAAAGCAAATAGGCAGGCCGGGTATCAGAAGGAGCTGCCTTGCAGCTGAGTGCTTCTCGCTGCCCGTACTGGGAGATGTTGCTCTCACCAGCGTGAGAGGGCTTTGCGGCTGGTGGGGAACACCGTGCACTCCAGTGGGGCAGGAGACCGTGGTCCTGGCCCCCGGTCCTGGCCCCTGCAGTGGCTGGGCAGCCAGCAGAGCCCCCGGGGAAAACTTTTGGTGAGGTTCTGTGATCTGAGTGTTTGTTTTAGGTGCTTTGTTTCCGATTCAGCAAAATGCTCAGGAGCGTTTACAATCATTGACCTTTGTGAAATTGAAGCTCCTTGTTCTCTGCTTAAGTAGTTTTAGCAGCCCGTATGCCGTGTATCACAGCATATTCATTTATATGCTCCCATTTTAGCATGGCTGCAGGATGCCTTTGGTGACTGGTGCCGGCTATTTCCCCATCCTTCATCCCCAGCAGGTGAATATCATCAACCTCTAGATTTTTTTCTTTCCCACCACGAAATTGCATTTGCAAAGACCTTGAAAATCACAACTTCTGCTGAGGCCTGGAGGGGTAGGAAAGGCAGTCAATAGCTTCTGTCATGACCTTAGTGATGACAGATTATGTCTGAGCCAGGCACCGTATTAGCAGCTGGCTCTGAATAGCTACCGGTGTGCCGCATTGGGTTTCCCTGGCACGCTGACTTTGTGTAGCACCTACCATCTGAACAGAATCGGATGCAGTGGAAATCGTTTGCTAATTAATTACTGTATCCTGGATCCCACTGTTTCTTTGTGTTATGCAATGCACAATATGCCACTGACCCTTTGTAGCACTGGACGCATCGGCAGATCATAAAATCTATTGCTCCCAAAGAAGGCGGGGGAAAAAAAAACCCAGCAAGCCGCACATCAGGAAAAAAAAGTAATCTCAGCCTGGCGTACATGGCATTCATTCCCGTGTCCCTTGGATCAATTCCAGGTAGAAATTTCAAATTCATTAGCTCTTCACATGACCTCAGTTTGCTGCTAGAACTGGTGGGTGGTCATTTATTTTCATAGCCCGCTGCCGATGGGGCCCTTTGAGGCATGCACGGGCGCCGCTGCTCGCCCCGCGGGTGCAGCGCGCCGGCGGTGCTGGGCGGGAGGCTTTGGTGCGGCGGTGCCCTGCATGGGCTGGGGTCACCCCGGCCATGCCTCTGCGCCGGACCTCGCCTGGCAAAACCCTGCAGAGGTTCCCAGTTCAGGTCTGCCTCCTCGGGAAACCCTGGACGGCTGGGTCCGTGCGTGCCCAGGGGAGTGCTGGGGGCTGCGGGAGCCTGCCATCCTTGGAGGAGAGGTGGCTCCGGACTGCGGTGGTGTGGATTCTCTCGGAAGGGTGGGAGAGAGGTGCCCACGAGCCATCCCCCTCCGGCAGGTCCTGCTGTGCAGTGAGCGGGGCCGGGGGGCTGGAGAGCCTGCGCCGGCTCTCCCTGCACCCTGCCTGTGCACGGGCTTCATCCACGCTGCGCGCAAGGGTACTCCCTCCGTGCTGTTTTACAGCTCCCAGGGCTGGGGCAGCAGGAGCCTGAAGTCCACACTGGGAGCACAGCTGAGATGGAGCCAGACTCCACGTGAGAAATTGCTGCCCATTGCATTGGCACGCCCCACCTGAGAGCTGCCAGGGCAGGGGGGAAGGAGGTGACAGGGAAGACGGGTCCCCGTCCCCACGAGCCTGGCAGGATCTGCCGAACCGCTGTCGGACCTGCTCTGCAGCTGGGAAAAGTGAATGAGTAGAAGGACTTCCTCTGCTCTGAAACAGGAACAGCACTCTGGGGACAGTGCCTTAGGTCAGTCGTTTCAGGTTGGCAGGAGCACAGCAGGCAGGTCTGCCCCAGCCCCGAAGGCGGCGTGCGCTGGGGCATGAGGGGCTTCTTTGCACTTGGGAGACACAATTTTCGCATCTGTATGGCAGTGAGCTGTGCAGCCCGCTGTAATTTGTAGTTAGTTTTTATAGACGGATTGAATAACTCAAATTATCAAATGAAGCAACAAAATTGATTTAAAAATTCATATTTGAGAGCCCTTTTTTGCATGAATCACAAGTGTCACATGAGGAGCTTGACTATCCCTATCTTTTTGTAGACACCAAATAGTAAATGAAGGCAATGAGTGCCTTCCTAGGAAACTAGCATTTCTCTATTTGCTTTATGGTAATAATGTGCTTTCTTTTTCTTCTTTTTTATTTTTTAAGCAAGTAATGAGAATCAGATAGCGCTTTGCTTAGTCAAAAACATGTTTTCTGCAACGAGCTGTAAGCTGTGTCAGTGCTGCCGTCGCTGCAAGTTATCTGTGTGTAGGACGAGGTGTGCTGGGAGAGGAGAGGCTGTACGGCCTGGCTGTCTTTCAAGGGACATGTCTTCTTACGGCGGCTGTTCTTCTAAGCTACCAGATCCTGCGGTTCCTGCCGTCTCCTGGAATATCTCAGTTGTGGGCCATAGCCATGAGACAGCACACTGTGCCGAGCACCCCCATGAGGGAGGAAAGACTCTGCATTCTTTCAGCAAGGAAGTAAAACAGAATTTTGCTGCACCTGCGGCGAGGGGGGACATCCAGCCTGGGGAGGATGAGCTGGCCACCGCTGGCCACAGCGGCACGCAGGCTGGGGTGCCGGCGGGCTCACTTAGATGCAAGTGCGCTTTTGCTTTTTCTATCAGTTGAAGTATCCAGGACTGTTCTTCAGCTGCAAATGGCAGTGCATCTTTGCATGACACACAGATCTTGAAGCCCTTGCGACCATTTGTGCAAACACACAGCTATTTTAAGCTTTGCTCATATTTCTGTCGCAACTTATGTGACACTTAAAAAAAACGTGATAAGGGTGGATAAGGAACTGTTTACCAGGAACAGCTGGATGCTGGGCAGCGGTGGGAGCCCATGGCTCCTCTGGCTTTCATTAAGACAGCTCAGTGTGGAGACAGGCTCCTGCGCAGGGCTCGGACACGGTCCAAGAGAAATGGTGTGCCTGCTTTTCTCTGCCCTCCTGGTTTCTCCCCCAGCACCCGCTCCCAACAGTTCCCCAAGCCGCAGCGTGAGAGAGCTCACTTGATGGGATTGATGGACTTGGTGGGCTTTTAAAAGGGTCGTGGTAGTGCTGGCAGGACTGGAGCCGGGAAGAGCTGCGCGGACGGTGGCCCCAGGTCAGGGGGCTAGGAGCCTGGTGCGGTGCCGGCAGCCGCTGACGCCGTGGCGTGCTCTGCCTTTGCGGTCCGGCCCCCGCCGGGGCTGGGCGCAGGCGCCTCCCGGAGCCCCTGCTCCAGCACGGGGTGGGGGCTGCCTGCCCAGGGGGCTGCTCTCGGCAGCCAGGGCTTGGAGCCTGACCCTCCCAGAGCAACGGCCGACGTCCTGGGACCCGCCACCCGTCCCTGCACGCTCTCCCACGCCGCGCTGGGAGCGCTGCGGTTATGGCACCGACCCCCGGGAGCCGTCCTGCCGGCAAGTGCCAGGGGCCGGGGCTGGCAGAGCTGCTCCCTCCCCATGTGTGCTGCCCTCCCAGAGCGGCGCTCACTGCAGCCCTGAAAAACAGGATGCTCGTCCATGGCCCAGCTTCTCGCCTCCCGGGAGCCAGGCGGCCGCCCTCAGCCTCGCCTGTGCCCGCCGGGCAGCGCCGGGGTGCCGGGCCTCCTGGGCCTGGCGTGCCCTTCGCCGGCGCTGCAGTGGGTGCCGGGGCAGCCCAGGCTGCTGAGGGGAGCTGGGCGCTGCCGTGCTCTGTGTCCGCAGGGCTGGAGCGGGGCGGCCGGCGAGGAGAAGCTAGCCAGGGGCCTGCTGTTTTGTGCGGGGGCACGCTCCGCTCCTCCCCGGCTCTCACTGCCAGGGGTGCTCAGGTCTCCGGTGCAGCTCTGACGCCGGGCAGTGTGCGGGGACAGCCTCCTTCTCCCTGCCCTGCCCAGAGCTGACCTTGCCCGGGGCTGTGAAGCTGTTGCCATGGCGGGCTGGGGTGTGCTGGGAGACGACAGACAGACGGATCCGGTCCCAAGCACTGAATGCGTCATGACTGCCCAGCGCTCTGATCCACCAAGACCTCTCCATAAGCCCCCTCGGCCCTCAAGGGGCTCGGCGCCTCCTAGTTCCGTGTCACTGGCCGGCAAACACGACGTGCACTGGCCCCCCTGTCCAGGTCACTGATGGGGACGCTGCAGAAGACGGGCCCTGCACCCGAGCCCTGCGGGACAGTCACGGGCCACCAGCCGGGTGTTGCCCCGTTTGCTACCACCCTTTGAGACTGACCCTTCAGCCGGTGTTTGCCCATCACACTGTGTCCAGCTCTCGCTGCGTGCTGGGCATTTTGTCT
>VZTV01102653.1:0-31075 GCA_013400875.1 Anhinga rufa
TCTGAGTGGATCTCTTGAGATCCTGTGTGACCAAATTTCAGATTCTGCCCTCCTCCCACTCTAGCCAGCAATGCGTTAAAGTGAATCGTGTGGAGCTTATGCAGTGGTTCAGCTCTCAGACTCATTTTTGTGCCTGTTCTTGCTAATTGGGATACAGCATTGCGTGTGCTTTGCCTTCCAGTTAACATCTAACAGAGCCCTCCTCACCTACAGCCTTACTTACCCCATATTTAATTGAAATTTGCCCAGCAGATTCTGGACTGGCAACCATAATGATTTCTTCTTTCACTTTGGAAGCAATTAACATGTTACAGGTGTCCCTAGACTAACAATGCAAGCACTCCTGATGTACTATAGCTGTGTTCAGCTTTGTGCTTATACCAGGAGCTTAATTAATTTGTTTTTCTTGCATTGAAAGATTCTGATATATGATCCTTACCTGTAATAGGTTTTCAGGGAACTGAATTTAATCATGAGTTCTTCAAGCAACATAGCCCTGTGTCCCACTATTTATTTTGCTGGAAATAATAACAAAATCTTACCTGAGGAAGCCTGGGACATTTTCTTCTGTTGTTGAGCACCAAGTGGTTTTTTTTAGTAAAAATCTAAAAAAATGTAGTGTGAGAGAACCATATATATTAATATTTTTCTCTTACTTGCTTCGCAGAGGACTATTAAGGATGTAACTCTGACTCCTTTGGTCTTACAGTGTTCCTTGCTATGCCTGGTAAAAGAAAATAATTAAACAAAAAAAAGCAAAATAATTACAATGATTAATTGGGCCTGAGATTATTACTAAAAAGAGGAATAAATTAAGCAAAGAAACCCCATGAACTGCAAACAGTATTTTCCTCTTTCTGCTCCTCTTTGAAAACGTTTTAACAGAGATTACTTAAATGGTGAACATCAAGCATCTCTCTGAGTGGATCTCTTGAGATCCAGTGTGACCAAATTTCAGATTCTACTTTCATCCTTTTGCTGGCTAAAGACCCTCACAGATTACTCCTGGCAGCTTTGAAGACGCAGTCTGCAAAGGTGAGTGTAGAAACACTCTTTGTTCTTGTGGAGGGGAAGCATTTACACACTTTTATTGTTTAAAGTCTTCCTTGCATTGCTCTCTGAGGTTATTTTTGTGGTTTATTAAAGTTCAGTGAGACTTAAGTTCTCTTTTAAATAGAGTCCTTCTTTAACCAAACAGGTAATTTTTATCTTTAAAATAGCTTTTAAAGAATCTTTTAAAAACTAAATCTCCCTCTTGAAGAATTAGACTTCAGAGAAGACATCTAATTTTTTGAGCAATATTTTCTGAGCTTTGTAAGAGAATTGCTTAAGAACTGGCAGGCAGTTAATTAACTCCTTAGTTAATAATTAACAAGTTCATTATTTAGTAGCCACTGATAATACTAAATGATCTGTCTATGTTTATAAATAAAACTTCTCTCTCTTTGCATAACCTTGCATTTAATACCAAACATTTGCAAATAAAGATCTGAAAAAGGCATATTAGATTTTCAACATTTAAGAAATGTATACTGACCTTTCTATGGCCTTATGCAAAGCACTCCTCTTCATTATTTCATAAGGACTTCATGTTGAGTTTTACTTTTATGAATTTCCTTTTAATAATGACATACTTAAACTTCTTTGGACGGGTTAGCAAAAATTTATGGCTTGACTGTATAAAGAAGGAGGAGTGTATGAGGAGAAAGAAAACTGTAGCTTTTGCTTGGCAGCCTAGGCAAATCAATTTTCTGAATCCCTAAAAGAATGTGCATTATCATGTTATTTTCAACTAAACGTGTGTTGGGGCTCTTACCTTGATTTCCTCATAATGCTGTCATTGCTGGGGGTTGTGATGAGGATCCCTGTGCCAGGGAGTGCCAATGTGACATGAACACAGAGAATTAAGCACATGGCTTGGGACACAGAGGGAGAGACAGACGTAGAGGCTACCACAGCGCTCTGCGGAGGGCTGGGTGTGTGGCTTCATCAGGTGACGCTGGAGGGGGTTTGACTAGGAAGGACTAAGCTGTCTGTGCAGGCTGTTATGGAGACAGAAGGAGAAAGAATAGACAGAACAGTGATTTTCACCTTCTCCAAACCTCTGTTTAGTGATCTGAAGCCTGCTGAGAAAAGGCTTGCTTGTCTTTGTGACCTCTCACGGACATCAGTGGAGTCTGAAAATCACTCGGCTACCTAGAGGAGTGGCGATTATGATGAAGAAATAAACGAACAACTGGAGGTTTAGGATTCTTTTAAGGTGATGAAGTAGATTACGTTAATTATAGGCACTTGTTTTTAAAGCCAACATTCCATTTTTGTTCAGTTGTTAGGAAGGAAGGAAACAGAAAAAGGAGTATTTTGGGAAAAGCAGGCGATGGTAAGGTGGGCAGACTGACTAATTCTTGCTCTTCTGTTGGCTCCTGATTAGCAATTCTCCAAGCCACCAAGGATGAGACAAGCTTGCTTTGCAACAATGTTGAAGCTCAGCTTTTTGCAAGAAGGCTAGATGGGAAACTGGGAATCTGCCTGTTTTGCAAGCAGACTCTGATTTTCAAAGCAATGTAAATCGAAGAAGAAAACTCATCTTTTGAGTTTCATTTGGATGCCTTAAAATTTCTGTGGCATGTTATGTACTAAAAGCAAGTGTTTCCTAGTTCACTCTGAGACTGAAACACATCCTAAAATTCTTTATAAAAAATCCAGCTGCATGCTTGCATTCAGGTGTTGTATTTAATAATCCATCAGCTGCACTGATTACCTTATGTTCACTATAGACATTGTGAAGCATAGGTGTACTGTACCAGATGGCTTACACATGCACAGAGGCAACATCGTTCTCAAACACAGTGAGTGTTTGTTCCCAAGATCAATATCAATTGTCTTAGAAGCCATGCTAGCCAGTGACATGCCTTTGACCAAATCCAAAATCACACAATGACACAGAGGTGGTTTTGTTTACAAGTCAGGAAGGCATTTAAAATGTATAATTGGCCAAAAATCACAAGGAGAGTACTATGCAACTTGCTCTGCTTACTAGGCTACAGTCATTAAAGACTTGGCAGCTTCAGAAGCCAGAGGGGCAGTGAGGCCTGTTGCTGGGAGGCAGCAAAGCTATGTCACTGGCCCATAATGTATGCTCATAGCCAGCAGGGCAGGAAATCCAAGCTGAAGTTCACATTTTGTAAGTCCTTATGAATCCTGCTGCTTGGACCTTGCTGGAATCCAGCATTTAGGATTCTTTTAAGAATCTTATAAGAATCTTTTAAGCGTTTGGGTCAGTCGTGGGTATGTGCAGAAGCTGGAGTTTTGTGTAAATGATCCGTGGAAGTTAGCCAAGGCAGCTCTCCCCTAAGGAAAGGCAAAGGAGAAGTCTCAGTCTCTCAGTGGTCTTGCTTTTTCATGTTAAAAGGACTCTGAAGGATGGATGACTTTCCACAGACTCATCTTGATCCTTTTTTTGAGAGAATAGGAAGCATTGCATTTAGATTTCTGAAGAGTTTCTAATGATGCTTCTTAGCAAAGAAATGAAGCTACTGTGGATCAAAACAGCTTTTCTTGTAGACTAATAACTGGTTAGAGAGGCAGGAAACAGAAAGCAGGAATAAATTATTGCTGTTCAAAAGGAGAGATTACCAAAGGAGCTGTGCTGAGGCCAGTCTTCTTGTATGTACTCACAAATGATTGTTCAAAAAACCCTCATTTACTGATCATACTTTTTTACTGATTCTGGAGAGTGAAGACTAAAACTGAGAGAGCATCTCTGACTGTCATGTGACCAGGCAGCAAAATAGCTGATGGCATTCAGCGTTAATAAGCGTGAGGTAACGGACATGGTGAAAAAGTCTAAAATACATAATGGGGGGCTCTAAATTGACTGTTGTCACTCTCAGTTTATGGTGGATAACTCTGTTAAAGCATATCTACTTTAGTTCCCTTCATTTGGGTGAAAGATGCTCTGCAGGCTGGTTGCTGTTGTTCCCAATCAATGCACTGATGGCTGTCTTGAGATGTCCGGTGGGCTGAATCTAGAACTGGAGGGAAACCTGGACATGAAGAGCTGGAAAACCCTTTTGAATTCTTCTGAAGAGATCATCTAATTCAGCAGCAGGATTAAAGAAATGTCTCTAGATCATTGCAGAGAAATTGCATATAACAGGTTCTTAAATACGCTACTAATGTGAGCTCTACAACCTCCCTTGTTTAAGTCTTTTCCAGAATTGTAACTGTCCTTATAAGTTTCACTCTTCATTACTGAGAAGTAAGTTGGTTGCATCCTAGTGTATTTGTAATGTGCGTGGAGGAATACTGATCACCGCCTTCTTTAGCATGATCTTGTGTGTATATAAAGATCCCTCTAACAGAGTTTCAGGTAGAAGAGAGAAATATGAGGCTTATTATTTTCAGAAACACTAGTTTGAGCTACCGGTCCTGTCCTTAGGAATGGGATTTCCTTTTAAAAGAGGATTTTTAGGCTGCAGGTGGGCATCTGTTCATTTGACTTCCTTTTTGCTTTCACAAGATCTTTCAGCTCCTTTTTTTATTTCCCTTTTTAATGTTCAAGACTTTTAGATAAGGTGCAGGTCATTATGGAAATGCCCTAGAACATGCCAGCTAAAGAAGATCTAATTGCTTCTCTTTCTAATAATGATGAGCTAATTACACTTATCCATCAAAATTCATTACTGCTGGCAGTTTCTGCAAAGACAGCTTTCATGAAGACTGGACTGTGAAAGAAGATTCTCAGCCTTGGCCTTTGCCAAGGCATAGCTCAGGTTTGGAGGCCTTGAAGGACTCTGTCCTTTCTGCAGTACAAATCAGGGACACAGAGCCAAACTCCACATAGCTTATGACTTTACAACATGTGCACAGACCCTATTTCTTCAAACTGGAGTTGTAGCAAGGGGCAGGTGGGCATCTTCCCCTGGAAAGTGTGTACCAAAAGGTGTTTCTGTCCTGATCCTGATTTCTGTCCCGTCAGCATCTCTCCTGTGCTCCTGCTTCATGCCAGCTGTGTTGTTTCTGGCTTCTGTTCTTTCCCCATTCCTTAAAGAAACCCCCAGTCCCAGCCTGCTTTCTGAGTCTGTGTAGCCTCCCTAGTCCCAGCCTGCTTTTTGAGTCCACGTAGCCCTATTGGGTGACTGGTGCTATTCCTAGGGCTTCTGAAGTGCTGGAGACCTATGACATCCTTTTCAGTGAAGAGGAGGGGTGTTTCACACATGTTTCTGTTGTAGACATTTGTGAGTTTATTGGCAATGTGATCCAGAGCTACGCAAGTCAATTCAGACTTCTATATTCATCGCACAAGGAAACCTTCACTTCCCAGTGGCTTTGCAGGCCTGCAGGCACAGCAGCAGAAAGGTTTTTGACCAGAAATGGTGTCAACCTGGTGATGTTACTTTCCCTATAGGTTGAAGATACTGTCTGTATTTACCCTGGCCAACTCAATATTGCACTAGTTTTGTTACAGAGCCCTCTGGAGAGCTTGTCCCTGAGCTTACAGGAGACATTAATTCAGTGCCAGAACTTGGTGATCTACAGGTCCTGCTAGTCTACCCTCAACTCCCAAAACAGTTAAGCTACACGTTGGTTTCAGTGTCTTCTGTTCATCTGTTGAGCATTGTGGTTGGATTTCTGCCTTTCATAGCTATTTTCTGAAGACTACTGATAGGAGTATGACCATCCTAGACAGAAAAACTAGAGAAACTTTTTCAAATAAGCCCAGCTCTGACTCATGTGCTGATGAAACCTCATGCAGTCACTGAGGAGAGCTGCAATAAAAAATTACAATAAAGGTAGCAGCAGGAGACAACTACAGACAACAGGCCAAGGACAAAGACGTGCAAGGGAGGGGGAGAACTGCTGTTCCTTCCTCAGATTCCTCACTGTTGTATTGTGTGGCAGCAAAAGCTGGCAGCTGAAATGGAGCCTGGTGATGCTATTTACTTTCCTAAGATTTTTTTCGACTTGCTGTTTTAACAAGCCCACTGGAATCATTACTGGTTTCCCCCTTTGCTGGAGGAATCAAGACACCTTATGAGGGCTAAGTTGGGGCAGAAAGCTGAGGATTCAGGTCAGCCTTTGAACAAGAGTGCATATTGGTGGCTGGCAGTGCTCTCTGAGGGCAGGAGCCACGCAGGGATGGGGCAGAACCACGCAGGGATGGGGCAGGAGACCAGCTTCAAAGACACAAGGCAACAAGGCCTGATGCTGCAGGGACCTGCAGGTCTGCCTCAGGAGGAGGTTTGAGGTGGCTAAGGGTGAGCTAAAAGTGCTGGTGCCAGGACTGTGTTGCTGTCTTCTGCAGAGCAGGTACAGCCCTGCAGAGCTGTGCGGGGTCTATACAGGCCGGCAGTGGGTCTGACTCGCAGGGTGCTGCAGGCATTGTACACAGTGCTTTGGCCTACGAGGGCAATCAGGGGAGCCTGCCATGACTCGGCCCTCACCTCCAAGGCACTGAATTTGCCCTGGGAGTCCTTTAACAGTCCAGGATTAGGAGGGTTCAATCTTTCCCTCACCTGACGGGTGGCCCAGTTACACCTAATGCCTTCTCAGAAGGGTTTGCTCTCTGCCTTGTCCTTCTGGTGGGAGCCAGAAACTCCAGTTTGTTTCATTCCTCAGCTTCAGATCTGGGAAGCTCTGGCACTTATAGATGCACACATGTACCCATATGGACATGCTGCTTTCCTGACATTCTCCTAGTCACATCCTGGGCTTCACTGTCTGGGAGGTTTTGCTCAGCAGCTGCTTATCGTCAAGTCAGGTGTTTATCCTTAGGGCAAGGCGTTGCCTGGAGAAATATAGGTTACTTAATCTGATTAATTTGCCTATGTGTAGTTTAGAATTGCTTAACATGGGTAAATCTAGTTTGCTCAGCTCCTGCTTGGGGGAGAGACTGTAATAAAGTGCTGTTTGAAATCCCAGCCTGTGTGGTTAGCCTGCTCTCAGGAAGGATGCGCCAAAAGAAGCAATGACAGTTGCATCTGGTAAATCACAGCATTTTACTGATGCTACTGTCCATTCTGGTGCATGAGTTCTCCCACGATCCTTACTGAATGTTAAAAAATCTGCTGCCATTTTAGTAATAAACACACAGTAGTTGCAGTTTCTGAAGTGGCATTTAGAGCCTTTTGGACACCTACCAGACTGCATCAAACAGACAGTAAAATGGAGTGCAGAGCTGACAGAAGATGCCACTGGTTGGGATGATGGAAAATGGAAGGACTGTTTGCACATTCTTCTCTGGCCTTGCCTCAGACAGGGGGCTTGGAGGGGGGTGTGGGGTACTTCGGGGATGACAGATGATATGCCCGAAGATGGAGTAAACTCGAAGCTGGGAGCTTTGAGATCAAGTCTCTGTCTGTGCCCTTCAAACCAGTTATTAGAGTTGTACCCATGCTCCTGTCCTGTGCCTTACCCTCCCCTGCTTCCCAAAGAAATAGGCTTAAAAATTCAGGTGTGTGACTCTGAGTGGGACAGTAGTTGCGAGCAGCTTCCGACAGCCTCAGATTTTTGCTTGTGTGTGTAATCTGTTAGCAAGTCTTTAGTGTCTGTTTGGCCATGAAGAGATATGTAGGGAACAACATACAGCCTGGGTTAGGGCCTAATTATTAATGTACAAACTCGTGTCCCATCCATAGCCCCTAAACACCTGTTAGCATATGCATTTATGCCTGCTCTCTGATGGTTTCAGAGGAAGGGCAGCTTTTCCTTTGGTCCACTTTCTGCTGGACATGTTTCCTGACTGATGCCTAACATCAGCCCTCTGGACAGATTTGTCCAGGAAGCCTAAAGCTCCTCCTGTTGAGGAGAGACTGGCAAGCAATGCATCACTTGCAGCCTTGGTTGCTTTGATGATCTCGTCTCTCCCTTCTGACCGCTTTGGCCAAATGCTACCCACAGTAAAACTGGAATAAAGGTGCAGTCAAGAGAAGGAAACAGATAGCATTGACAGAGGCTGAATTTAAAATCTTTTATTATTTAGCTTTGCCAAACAGGTAATGGAATCTGAAGTTGATTTGCTAAAATGTTTTGAAGTGGATGCCGCCCCTGCCTGAGACAAAGAGGGCCTCAGTGGCAGCAGGGACCTTTAGGCTATGGCAGCAGTTCAAAAGAACACTTTTAATTTTGTATGCAACAATGTAAACTTCAAAAATAGTAAACTATAACCTTTCTCTCCCCCCCACCCTTTTTTACATAGCATGTGATCTATCACAGATAGAAATTTAATGGCGAACCAAAATCGCATAAGTAAACATCCTGGTGCTTACAAGTTTCATAAAAAGTGTTACATTTGATGTAAATATCTTACATTTTAAACTCTTAACACTCACAATTATGGAGTAAAAGCAACTGGCGATTCACCCCCTTAGTCCGTGCTCTCAGACTGTACATCAGCAACCACGCTCTTGCCAGCCCCTTTGATAATTTTCGGTCAGGTTGTCCCACACATGACCAAGACTTCCCCTTCCTCGCACTGGTGTTAATCAAGTGCAGCTCCGCACAGGGGTAAAACCTGTGCAAGAGAGGAGAGAACCAGGTCTCCTGCGCGCACACTTGCAGTCCCCCGGGCCCTGCGCTCCCACAGAAGCCATGGCGTGTATGTGGGCCACGTCCTGATGTCAGTGGGAATTTGGGGTCCCCTGGGGCTGCAAGCCTGAGCCCTGCCATTGCGAGTGCTTCGCGGCTGGACCTGGTTCCGTGTGGGTAAAGACAAGAGTTCTGTAGAAGGCACTGGATTTCTCTTGCATGATTTTAGACATGGACTACAGTCATGTGCAGAATAAGGAGATTTGGGCTCTAAACTGCTTTCTCTCTAGTGCTTTAGTGCAAGCATTTGTAGTGCTTGAATTTTCTCTTGATTGCAGCGCAACATGAGCTCATCTACATAGAATGACTTCCAAACCTCCTTCCTTCCACTCTTCCCCCCCAGCTTCCCATCCCTGAAAAGACTCCCTTTTGGTTCCTTGAAAACTTTCAGAGTACAGCTCTGGTCAAAAATAAATGTGTGATGTAGCATAGCATTTGTTTCTTTTAAATCACAGTGTGCAATGCATCAGTCGGTACCTAATGTTCAAAATGTCTGCTCTGCTTTTCTTGAAAATCATTCTTTAAAATAACCTATGCAAATATATCTTGACTATATATTACATTCATTTAAAAAGAGAAGAGAGGTTCTTGGTTTGCAGGTTTTTTTTTTCAGTGTACTACTTAAGTGAAAGGTCTGATGTGAAAAAAGTACAAGCAAACTGGACATGCCAAGACTCGATGCCTTAGATGGTGATCATATAAAAACTGTACAGTTATGTACACCATGTTGGACAGGTGTGCTTCTTCCCAAGAAAAGACCTTTGCATCATCATATATAAGGTTAACCACAAAGTTTTGGTAAAAAGAGCATTTAATGAGCAAAGGATGACATGGAGGGGCGAGTTCTCCGGCTTTTGTTAGGCAGTCCTGAAGCAATGTCTCCATTCCCTTCGGGGATTTCTTCCTTCTTCCGGACTTTGAGACGCGTGAGGAGCTTTATTACCCAGACGTCCCATTCCTCTGGCAAGAGCAACAGGAGGAAGCCCAGGCCGATAATGATGATGGCGATTACTCGGACACTGTTGAAGACAATTTCACTCGTGTAGTGATCAACAACTGTGTGGGACATTGAACGGGTGTTATTACGTGGGACAGAGCATTAGGGCAGTATCCCCTTCCCTCCCCCTCACCCCCCGGCTCTGAAGGCTGGCTGGGGCAGGAGGACATGACCATGGAAGAGATGGTGGCAGGGAGACTACCCTTCCTGCTGGCCCCCTTCAGAGCAGGCAGAGCTGCTGTGGGGGCTCAGGGTGCAAAAGGGGATGTTGCCTGGAGCTGCACTTGTTGTCTGCAGCAGCCTCTTGTCCCTTGCTCACCCACAGCACAGGAACTCCCGCCGAGGTCCGGGTATGCAGAGGTAGAGGCATTTCCCTTCCCTGACATGGCAGCTCCTTTGTGCAAGTTTTTCTTCTCAGCCTGACTGCGCCACTGGATAACAAACCCTGCACATCCTGAGCTGTGCACACACTGGTGGGGATCACACTGTTCAGTATGAAAATCTGCCGGGGCAGCCAGTGGGGCCTGGCTCTGCGTGCATGTAGTCAGCACAAAGCCGGGAGCTGCCGCCTCACCGTGGCACCAGCTCAGCACGCTGGGTTTTAGGAGCCTGGTTTGGGAGAGGTGGCTCTGGGTTGGGCCAGGGTTGCCTCTGCACTCCCCTGCCCAGCCCTTTCGGGCTCTGCAGTCCCTTGGCTTCCGCTAAATTGTGGAAAACTGTCAGAGAAATGTGCCAGGCCATACCCAAAACTGCATTGTCCAGTGCTCTTGATAAACACCTGCAGTGTTATGTACCAAGGCAAGCAGGATTACTAGTACATATTTACTTTAAAATGTAGCAATTTTGTTTCAATTTAGTGCTAAGCCTGCCTTGAAAAAATCATTAAGAATTGATTTCTACTTCATCCATAAATTTTCATCCCAGCCCAGAGAGAGATGACTTCAAATCTACTGTTTTTCACTATGCAGGCTTCTTCGGACAGTAACTTAAAAAGCAATTCTAGAGATTATGAATATTTATGTAATATTATGCAATACATATTTAACACATAAAGTATACTTTTTTAATGAGTGTCATCTCTGTAAGTCTTTAGGAGGAGATGCAAAACCTGTTTAATAAAGCCATTTGTTCTTACCCCTGCGGTGTATTTGAAAGGCCACAGATCTAATGTATTCATTAAGATGCAAAAGGCAGAAATTCTTACCCGCATTCACTGGGACACTCAGGACAATTCCAAGAGAAATCAAGGTGGGGTATGTAATAGCAATCCCAAAATTTAGTAGAATATTGAATGCTGAAGAAGGAAAGAAAAGCACCTTTTACTACAGTGAAACTAGGCAGAGGGAATGTCACTTGAAACGTTCATGCTTTATTACTCCCTCTGTATGTTGTTCAAATAGAAGGCATAGTAACTTCTGTTGTTATTCCTGGAAGATAGCTGTGGGCAGACATCTGCCCGCTGCATGTCTGTCTGCCTGAGACACTGCTGTTCCTGGGGGACGGTATATCCCACAGGAGTCCAGTGGCAGGATCAGGGGGGTACAGCCCGTCTCGCACTGTAATGTGCAGTGATGCCCACTCTCTATAGCACGCTCTCTCTTTGCCCTGCTGAAAGACTAAACACTTTTCATCTGGGAGATTTCAGCCAAACAGCGGCTTCTGGCTGGATAGTTTTACTGTAGAAAAGCTGCCTCCAGCTGCAGGTGGAAGATGCTGTAAATCTAACCCTCTTCTAGCCAGGGACTTGCTGGAATATCATTATAATATCATTACAACTGAATGATTAGAATATCACTCCATTGTAATACCATACACTGTTCATGGAGTGTCTCAGGACAAATGAATAATTGCTTTGGAGCAAATTCACCTTTGTTTTATGGTGATTAGCTTTAGCAAAGCCAGGAGAGCCTTGCCAATACTGAACTTGTCAGCAGCTGGGCCTCTGACTGCCTTCTAGGTGTACCTGTATGTTGTACAGCCCAGCGATCACTTGCCAAGTTCGGCACTACTTGCTTACAGACACCTTCCATTGAGTCCACCAATAAGTAAACTGGAGGTACTTCTAGAGTCAAGTGTTGTGACTGTTCAGGGTAAAAGGAGCTGGGACTCAAGATAGGGATGGACAAGGGCTGTTTCCAGTAGAACTGAAAGGAATGTTTTAGGAGATGTGATGCCATCATCCAGTTTAGGGACCAACTGTAGCAGCACAGTCAACACACCTGGTTTAACAAGGAACAGGATCACTTTTCTGATGACCGTGGATCATTAAAGCTTAGATTTGGCACCCCTCCCAAGCTGGGTTCCCTTGGTGGCACGGCAGTGGCAGGAGAAGAGAGGAGTGCCACCTACCAAATTCCCGTTGGCGCTGTGCAATGCTACATTTTCAAAAGTTTCCTGCTCTTTAGGAATAGCAATTAGCTACTGCTGAAGTCAGCAGAGGCACCTGAGGCTGGTCTTGACTGGCCTGGCCTGGCCTAACCCACTTGCTTGGGGGTTACTGATGAGCCCTGCTGGCAGGGCTGCTTTCCATCACAGCCCGGGCAAGTGTCACTTGTCTCTGTGAGGTAGAATTCACGAGTAGGAGTTAAGACAAGCTTTACAGTTTAGTCCCACAGCACCTTCTAATGATGGCCACAATCTTTTGTCTTAGTTATAAGAGCGAAGCGGGGTCTACATTTCCACCTAGGAATGGGCCCTCTGCATGATTTCTCAAGCTAATAATTAGGTTGAGAAGAAGGGAAAACAGCTCCAGTATGTCAGAAGTCTACAGCTTCCCCCAGCAGCCAGTTTCTGGCACTGTCCTCCACCCCAAGCAGTGCGAAAGCCCCCCCATCTACTCACTCAATAAGAGAATCGAAAATCCGCAGAGGTTTCCCCAAGGAATGATGTCGAAAGAGTTCCAGCACTCCACTTGGGTAAAATAAAGGATGACAGGAATACAGGTAACGAAGAGAATGTTGAAGACAGCTAACATAGACAGGAATAAGGCAGCTTCTCCAAATTTCGCACTGCCCAAAAGAAGTTTGAATAAAACCTACAAGAGGAAGACACATGGGTTTAAGTCTCTTGCATCCCTCCTCTGGAGGGCTGGTGTCCTGGCTCCAGTGGCTCCCGGCGTCCTGGCCCGCCGGGCAGTGCCTGGGGCCGAGGGGCTGGGTGCTGAGCAGTGTCAGTCAGCGCCTATGTGGTGATGCTTGCCGGACACTTGAGGCGGCTGCTTGTGAAGCTGTGAGGAGCAGCTTGTGTGCCTCAGCCTTCTCCCGCCTGGCACCCCCCCAGAGCACAGGCAGGGGCAGCTGCCAAGGGAGCCCATGAGGGAAGAGGACTCAGCACGTTTGGCTGTGCACATCCAAAAGGGAAGGTGGCTCACCCTAGCCTAGACCCTTCGCTAGGTCTGTTTTCTGCATGCTCCCTTTGGGAAAACCTCGGGAAAATTTGACATTAAAACCAGAAGACTTGGTGGGGCAGGGTAGCGGGGAGAGGAAGCAACGTGTTGAGATGTCCCTGCGTGAGACATCACTGTTCCAGGCCCCTCTCTGCTAGAGAGGAGGGGGTGGCTCAGAGGCTGTTCCCTCCTGTCCTCATTCCCTTTGCTTTGACTGGCCCGTCTACCTGGGAGGGTTTTTTTTTCTGTGGTGTGAATTTCTTCCCCAGATGGAGGGAGGCTGCTGAAATGGGGCACGCTGTGGCCCAGGCGGGCTGCAGGGCTTCTGGGTGAGGGGCTCGTGGGCACTGTGAACAGCCTTGCCTCATGCAGCCCTGGAGAAATCACCCTCTGTGGGAGCTGAGGCTCCCTCTGACACTCCCGAGTCAACCTCCCTGGTGGGGTTTTAAAAGTTAGATTTGGTCAGTGGGAAGGAGCAAGAGGGGAAATTAAAGATACTTAAAAAAAAGAAGACAACCTTCCTCTTAAGAACCAGGTTCTCTTCTTGTAGATACCAACTTCAGCAGCTGCACACAGGGAGCAGCTCCTTTCTTCTGCTGGACGCTTGCTTCCGTGTATATTTTAGGAAGATAAATGAGGTCTTACACCAATGCGTAGCATGTCCATTTTCTCTGAAGGAGGGAGCAGCTTGCTGCCCCGCAGACTCAGGCAGCGAGGACAGCAGTGTCTGTGCACCTCCCCAGGGTGCCAGCCTGAAGCACCTTCGTCCCCAGAAGGCAGACAGCGCAGCAGCAGCCCAGCCGCCCACAGCACAGCTGCCGTGCGACCACTGAGACCGCGAGAAGGGATTTAAAAGCTTTGGTTTGTTAGTGGGAGAAGGGATAAAGAGAGAGGAAACGAGGGGTGTGAGTGGCCAATCCAGGGAGACCCCGTGGACTGGGCTGGGGTCTGCAGCCACCACTGACCAGTGCAGCTGTGTCTCCGCTCTGCATAATGGAGCAAAATGTCCCAAAAGCCACTTACTCCTCATTTGCCACCTGAAGATGGCGTGTTGCCCCTGGCAGGGTGGGCAGCTGGCACAGGCAGACTGAAGTGTCCGTGTCTGGGGGAGGAGGGCAGGTGGAGCTGGCTCTGCCTGCAGATCTGCCTGCCCCGTCGGCTCACACAGCTCATGGAAACCGAGCCAGAGCGCAGAAAGCAAGAGCGGAGCGGCAGCAGTGGCGGCAGAGTGGCATTCATTGCAGAACAAGCTGCACAGCTCCATCTGTCCTCGCATGCGGGGCACACTGCAGACTCATACCCTGCTGGCACTGCCACCATCACCTCTCTGTGCATGGGCTCTGGTGGAGCAGCCCTGAGACCCTCTGTCCCCCCAAGGAGCGGAGGTGCCATGGGAGAAGGGGCAGAGCTGGGCTCTAGCCTTGAATAACCCTTCCTGCCTGCAGATAACTCCAGAGCCATGGCGTTTCCTCAGGTCTGGAGGGCCTCATCTCTGGTCTTGCAAGGAAATGCTCTTTTAGAGGAAAGAGCTGTATGAAACTTCATGGCCTCCCTTATGTAAGGCATAGGCTGATCTGAAAAAGTGAGCAGAAAGCATTGCAGGACAGTGCTGAAGGACACTGACGGATGCTTCTCAGTTTGGCAAGTCTCTCTGGATTGCTTCTGTTAAGGCTGCAGGGCTTGCCTGGCCCATTTGTGTTGCAGGACCGTGTGCTGGTTTTGGCTGGGAGAGAGTTAATTTTCTTCACAGTAGCCAGTATGGGGCTGTGTTTTGGATTTGAGCTGAAAACAGTGTCAATAACACAGGGATGTTTCAGTTACTGCTGAGCAGCGCTTACGCAGAGCCAAGGCCTTTCTGCCTCTCGCCCCACCCCAGCAGCGAGTGGCTGGGGGTGCACAAGGAGCTGGGAGGGGACACGGCTGGGACAGCTGACCCCAACTGACCACAGGGATATCCCACACCATATGGCCTCATGCTCGGCATGTAAAGCTGCGGGAAGGAAGAGGGAGGGGGGACATTGGGAGTGATGGCGTTTGCCTTCCCAAGTAACCGTTACGCGTGATGGAGCCCTGCTTTCCTGGAGATGGCTGAACACCTGCCTGCCCATGGGGAGCAGTGAATGAATTCCTTGGTTTGCTTTGCTTGCGTGCACGGCTCTTTCTTTCCCTATTAAACTGTCTTTATCTCAGCCCACGAGTTTTCTCACTTTTACTCTTTGATTCTCTCCCCCATCCCCCCAGGGGGGAGTGAGCAAGCGGCTGCGTGGTGCTTGGTTGCTGGCTGGGGTTAAACCACAACAGACTGGTATGGTACAATTCATTAGACCAGATGGAGACATCTACATCTCATCTCACTCTCCACATCTGAGCCAGCGTGGGTCAACTGCACCCTACAAGTGCTTGTTGCTCTCTGTGGACTGTGACTCTGCATGCCATGAGCAGCACAGAGGCAAATGCACATACGTGTCTCAGGCGAAGTGAAATGGCTCTCTGCCCAGCACAGAAAGCTGCATGTCATCTTACATGTAGTGCAGCATACCCAGCTGCTCAGGATGAGACTATGATTCATAGCCATGTGCTTTGGATTTTAAGCACTTGATTACTTCCATGATAAGCAATACTTCAAGCCCAACATAGGCTATGGATGCTACTGAAGGATGACTGGCAAGGGCAGGTAACACAGTGACTTGAAAATAAGCTAAATCTCTGCAGGGCACTTCCAGAATGAGTAATTAAATCCAGCAGCTATGGAAAAGCAGCCTCATTTTTCAAGAAGGTGGGGCATCGTTTAAGTCCTCCTGTGGGCACTGGAGAAGACTTCCCAGGAAATAGGCAGTTTTATCCTAAGTGAGGGCAGACATCAAAGCAAGTGAATACTTGAATGCAGTGTTGCAGAGTCCGTGTGTTTATGGTAGAGCCCCAGGTGTGCTTACCTTGTAAAGAGCAGACATTGAGGCAGAGCCCACCACCAGGGCTATCCCAATGACGGAGTGGCTGTGAAACCCATCAGCGTACGTCATCATAACTATCCCTGCAATAGCAAATATAGCAGCCACAATCTGGTTGGAGACAAAGAAAGAAAGAAAGAAAAGCGTTACTGGACAACACCCAACAGGGAAAAACAGGAGAGCAGCGTTAAATGAGAGGGCAGTACTTCTGCATCATCTGCTCCCCTACTTATGAAGAAAATGAGCAGCAAGCCCAGGCTGGTACCCGCGGAGCCGACGCTGCCTCCCCTCGTGGCTTCCCTGGCTGCAGAGAAGCTGCAGGCAGAGCTGCGAAGGAGCGGCTGCCTCGGGGCGGTGTGCGGCAGGCCAGACCACAGGGCCCGGTGTCTGGGACTGAGCTGAAGGGGGGATTTCATCTCTGTCACCAAGCCTCCCCACCAGCAGGTCCCTGCAGCCTGTGCGTGACAATAATACACAAGTAATAATTCCTCGGTGCTTGCAGGAAAGGCTCCGAGTCCTGAAGAGGTTTTGGAGGAAAAAGGTTTTTGAAATAAACAGGGAAATGAAACTCCTGCAACTACTTTCCAGTTCAGATGTGTCATTTCAGAGGGCAGAGGGCAGCTCAGTTGGCCAGCCGGGCCCACAACAATGCCTGAGGGGGGTCATCCAAAGGGAGGTAGCATCCACAAAGGAAAGGGTCGGGCTGCCCCTGATTCAGCAGGGTCAGCAAGAGACCCCTGGCTTCTCTGGGACTGTCCTGCCTGGTGCCTCAAGCCTCCGCAGGTGGTAATTCTGGGGTGAAAAGGCTTTCTGCATGCTCCATGCTTCCTGGCTCAGCAGTGGTGTGAGCGATGCCCTGCTTAAACCACATCCCCTTTGGCTGCACGGTCATGGTGATGCTTCTGACTGGGGTAAATGAGTTTATTTTGACCCATACCTGAGTCAGTGCCAGCCAACCGTCCCCTCCTCTGGGGCCAGACTGGGGTTTTAAGCCCCATCCACAAGCTGTGGCTGCCTGCACATCCAAGAGCAATGGCCTCCCCTCACCTTTCCCGTTCACCACCAGAGATACTGGGGCTGTTGCAAAGATGCAGGGGGAGAGCCTGTGTGCCAAGCTCTGCTGCCACCTGATGAGCAAGCTGTGGGGAGGGGGAGCCCCTTTCCCAGCTGCAGGTCCCCAGCCCAGCAGCACCAGCAGCCTCTTCCCTGGGTTGAGGTGGGGCTGGTGCCAGGGGGCACCTATAAAGCTTCCACAGACAACCACCCAGCAGATCCCTCTTGCACACTGACATCAACACCTCCAATTTCCCCTAAGAGAAAAATGCCCCATTTTTGCAAACAGAAGGGGATCAGTTTCTCCAAAGGTGGTGCATGGAAAGGCAGGGTGGCATAAGGGCAGAAAAAAGCCCATATCAGCAGAAGCTGACACTGCCTGGAAAATACAGCTGCTAATAGCATCTCAACAAGAAGGGACTTGAGTCTAGAACTTGCTATACTGCTGTTCAAGATGCTGCCTGAGCACAGCTTTGGCAGGCTATGGAGGGGCAGGGTTCCCCCAGCTGCTCAACCCCTCGCATGGCAGCAGGCAGCGTTCTGAAGATGCTGATTTGTGACCTGATCAGAGCGGAGCCTGGTGCAAGCTGCAAAAGCTGGGTGTGCACACTGCAATTTTGGGGAGGTTCAGATACAGCATCTTGGCTTGCAGCCCTGTTGGCATCAGGATCTCTCCATGCAGAGTTATGGGGCATCATTTCGAAAGCGATGCTTGGAGGTGGTGAAATTGGGCCCTGCAGTCCTGGTCAGGCTGCTTTTTAAGGCAAGGAGAGAAANTATAGGAACACCACATCCATCTCAGGAAGTCCTTGAGCCTCAAATTGCTGGAGGCTGGAAAGTCTCATGAGGAAATATCATTATAGGCTTTTCCTGTTTAGACAGATTTTTCTAGGTGTCCACTACAGGCAGCTGCTGGAGCCAGGCTCCTGGGGCAGACACACCTTTGCTCTGACTCAGTATGGCTCTCTGTAGCAAGATACATGGCTCGGGCTTATCTGAAAGATGGCAGCTCCAGCCCTTCAGCATCACGTGTGCCACAGCCCAGGTGACAAAGAGTGAAAGATGCAGCGTTTCCTGTAGTATCTGCTCCAGGCGTAGCCGTCTCCCATCCGAGATGTGTGGGGCTTGTCCAGCCTTCACTGGAGAGTCATGGGGAGACCAAAGCCACAAGTCAGGCTGGGGCAAGCGGCTGGTACCTCCATTCGTATCGGCGAAGGGAGCCTGCCCGAGCCCCCACTGCATGGCAGTGGAAACTTGGAGGGCGCATTAATGAACTGCAGAATAGAAAGCATCCAGTTTTGCTTTCAATGTCAGAGGCTGGCTGACTCCAGAGCACCTCCCTGGAGGCTGGGTCTCTCCCTGGTTAGAAAGGTAGACTACAGTTTGGAATCTGATAGTATATTTATTTCCAAGTCCCACTGGCAGGTGTTCTTGCTTATACGTTATGTACACAGGAGGTACTTGCAAACGATGGTTCTCTTGAATCCTGAGCTGTTTTATTTACTGCAGCATGGAGGGAAACACCGAAGCCAAAGATCAAAGCAAATAAATGCAGTCTGCAAACAGGTTTGCCAGGGCAGAAGTCCTTGCCTTTTCCATCAAGGGTGTCACAAGTGTCAGATGAGTCTTGGCCTCACCTGTTGACATGCCAGGTGTGTCACATATGCTTTCTCTGGAAACCTTTCAGCCTGTCTATCAAGCACGTCGTTAGTGGCCATGACAGGCTGCTTGCACTGCGTCTCACCACGGCTACCAGCTTGCGGTTACTTGCAAATGCATCGGCACCGCAGGACTTGCAGAGGCAACACTTCAGGAACTCACAGCTTCATTACATGTGTGTCTTCCCTGAAAGCAATATGACAGCTTGCAGCCCAGTTGGACCGTTGCTCGGGGCACAGTGAAGGGAAAGGAGGAGAAGTGCAACTTCTTTCCAGGAGATGTAGGCGCTTATAAGTGCCTGAGTGGTGAGGATGGGATTTTGTAGCTTGCTCTTACATGTAAATTCCAGCCAAATTGTAATTTAAGTGCTTGTAGAGCTAGTAGTTGCACTTCTGAAGGCCGAGTAGGGTACTTGTACATGCTTAAACCCCACTGAGCTGCTGTCTTTCTCACCTGGCCTCTCCTCCGGTGTGTGCGAACAGGGACACCCAAATGTGCGGTCAGAGCTTTGCTGAGGCACTATCTATCCTGCTGCGCTGCTGGGGGGATGGAGCGGGAGCGTGGGAGGGCTCCTGCTCACCACAGGGCAAGGCACCGTCCCCCCCACAGCCTCATCTGCCACATACCCTCTCAAAGGGTGCTTCTAAAAGGGTCAGCAGCTCTGACACAGCGTGGCTCTGAGAGATGTGAGCTTTGGGGTTGGGCTGTGTGCTGGCTCGCAGTCCCTAGGTCCCCTAGGAGAAGCCCCAGAAGCTGTCCCTCCTCCTGGCTGCCAGTCCCAGGAAGAAGACACTGTTTTAGGGTTCATCCCGAGGCTATACCCGAGCATGCCAGGCAGCACCACCCTTGATGTCTGCTGCTTTTCACATGGGCTGTACAGAAAAGGGAGATAAGGGGGAAGAAAATGCAACATGCCAGGAAACTCCACACAACATCCTTTTGCAGACAGAAACATCCCCAGTGCTCCCACAGTGGCAAACAAAGCTGGGCAGCAGGACTGCTGTACTGCCCCATGCCCTACCAGTCTCTAGCAACAAGTGTCTCTTCACTCACATTTTGTCACCAGTCAGGATGCCACATCTGCCCAAGAGCGAATAGCCCAGTCCTCCTGAGAGCCCCTTCCTCCTGTGCCCAGGCCCCTTGCTGGCCCATCACTGGGGTGGGAGGAGGCCGTGTTCCTCTTTGGGCATGGAGGTGGCTTCTCAGGAAGCCCCCCCTCCCGCCACCCACTACCCCTCAGCAGCGCCAGGTGCCATGGTGAGGGCTGGGATGCATGGCAGGAGCATCCCATGGCCCCCACCGCCCTGGCCCCTGCTCTGGGTCTCTGCTTCATTGCTACTTTTCCAAGGCAGCGCTGATACGAAACAAAGGACAGCTGGACATGGCTGAGACCACCACTCGGGTCTGCTTCCCTGCTCCCTCCACTCCTTCTGCCCCTTCGGGAAGAGGGGTATCCAGAGCAGGATTCATCCCCCAGCGCGTCACCTGCCATGGCACAAGACCTAGCCTGGCTGGGAAGCTGCTGGAGAGGCCCCAGCCACCCCGGCTCTTCATGCCTGGCCATGCACCCGGGAGAGCATGAGAAGCGTCTTCGCTCCAGCGTGTGCGTGCCCGTCTGGGTGTCCCTACACACAACTCGACCTCTTTTCCCCCAGACCACAGCTGTATCCGGTGGTGAGAGACAGCATGTGCAGACCAAGGAGCAAGGTGCAAGCAGGGAGAGCAGCCGTCAGCCCTCTCCACACCTCTGCTGGCGCCCCACCAGCACTGCAGCTGACAGCACCACAAGATGGCTGAAGACCACAAAAATACTCTTTTTCTCTTTTTTCCTTTTATGAAAATGGCTGGCGCAGTCAGCTAGGATAAGAGCAACACTCCCCTGCCTCCAGGATCATTGCAGGATACCCTTGTTTCTGTACTCAAAAAACCCAGTTAATTTGTTTTCAGGGTATGGCTACCTGGGCAGGTGGGTGGGCAAGCACAGACACCAGCTGGCCAGGCCGGGCTTTTGGCAGGTACATTTTGCAACGATTCCCGGAACAGCCTCTTGGCTGCCACCACCACAAGACAAGGCTGGCCAAGGGCTCCTGCCAAGCTCTCCTGACAGAGAGAAATGCTTCCTGAAAAGTTAACTCTCCATTGCTCCACGCAGAGAGGGCTAACAACCTCTTCTGAGCACTGAAAGCGTTGCCCACGTGGGTGAGCAGAGAGCTCCTCAAATGGGCACAAAATAGGTATTAGTACGGTTATTGCTGTTAATATTAGTAAGTGCCTGCTGGTGCAGCGAGCCAGGAGGGACCCGCTGGCACCTTTTCCTTGCAGTTACTGCTGGCCCTGGCAGGACCCCCTTGGCCCCAGCGTGGTGGGTTACCCACCTGGCCCAGCTCTGCTGCCAAAGGACACCGCGTGCTGAGGGCTGCCAAAACGGCAGCAGGGTCAGCAGGGAGCTGCGGGGTTTTCCAATAACCCCCCCACACACGGCCCTGCTGCTGCTGCAGAGCAGGCATTCACATGGGGTGTGGGACTAAGGGTGTAAGCAAACAGTTGGGGTGTCCCCGGGAGAGCGGCCCTGGGGGAGCGGGCTCGCTGCCCCGCTGCCCGCCATGCTGCCCGGCCCCGTGTCTACAGCTGCTGGCCAGGTGCACCAGTGTTACACCGATCCTCTGCCAGCGACACACACACACACGCTTCATCTGAGGGCGGGTGAGGGCAGCCCTGCTCTCCTTTCCTCTCCGCAGCTGCTGCTGACTGACATGAGTGCAAAGGAAAACCATGCCACCCTGCAAGCCTGCTGTCATGCACAGAAAGGTGAGGGCACCGTTAAATTCACAGGCTGGGATCAGAAACGCATTGCATGCAGCCAGGGCTTGCAGAAGTGTGCAGTTAGAAACAACTAGGTCTGGTGCCACAGCCTGGGAATAGTCACTCGGAAGGGGCCAGCAGAGGCTGATGCACACCCACAGCAACATGGAGACAGCAGCTATCCTTTGTGCCACACTCTGGAGCAAGTTACCTCTTTTCTGAAGGAAAATGTGCAAAGGCACCAGGCTGGGGGAGACAGGGGCTCCGGGAGTTCACGGGCGCCTGGGCAGGCTGCAGAGAAGGATGCGTCCCCACTCCACAAGGAGTTCTGTGCCTGCTTGGCCATCTGCATTGGGCACTGCTCAACTTGGCCAGTGGGAGGGAATGAGAAAAGGAAAGGCAGAAGGGCGAGGGGGAGGAAGGGAGACAGAGATAAGTCGTCACTTACCCTCACTCCCATGAACCTGTCCCTCAGAACGATCCATGAAAGCAAGAACACAAAAGCTTTGTTGCAGCAGAACAACACGGAGACATCCGTAGTGTTTATTTTCTTTATTGCATGTAAGTAAAGGTAGTTTGTGAGTGTCCAAAGAACACCAAAGGGTGCTGCCTTGGTAAAAAACACCTTCAAAGTCAAGCCATTGTCTCCAAAAAATCGGCAGCACTCCCTAAAACAAGGAGAGAAAGGCAGCATTATTACACAAGCCAGTCACAGTCTGCAGCAAATATATGGGTTTGTTTTCTTTCTTGCTCCTCTTCTTTTCCTTTTGGGAAAGAGGGGCACATACCGTAAAGAGGAGAAAAAAACCAAGGTCCATCGTCTGTTGCAACAGCTGTATGAACACGTGGGGGCTGCAAACACGGGAGGGACAGCAACAGAAGAGCGAGGGGAGAGGTGAAGCCAGGAGGTGAAATTTCACCCTTGCCATGAGCACCTTCCCAGTGGGTATCCTGAAACAACGTGGGGTCATCCTTCTCCTCTCACCCCTGTGGACACCGGGATGCTGAGGGGCCAGGGCTGGCAGCAAAGCCCCTTGCTCCCTGCTCCTGCTGCAGCCACGGGACCCTAGTGCCCATCTGTGATCCGCTACGCAGGGCTTGAAGGAGCCTCACCGGAGCCTGGTTTGGGGATTTTCCACCCAAGGGGTGAGACCTGGCTCAAACCCCAAAGCAGCAGCAGAGGCAGGAGGAGGCGGCTGGCAGCTGCCCGCTCCCTCTGGGGTGAGGACATGTGCCAGGACATGACATGGTGGCACCAGGGGACATGCTGGGTCAGTTGGAGCAGCAGCGTGGAGTCAGGAGCTCACGTGTACAGCAAGGGCTGGGGACGCTGCGAATCCCCAGGCGGGAGGCAGCCAGAGCAGGTGCAGCCCTGGTGCAGGAAGAGGAAACGCCAGCAGTTTATTTGTGTGCAGAAGGCACTGGCGGGGAAAAGGGGACAGGAGGTGATGGGTGCAGCCTGGTCCTGCTGGCACGGCTCTGGGGAGGCAGCGGGTGGGAGCCGGGATGGGGCTGCAGGGGTGACCTCTGTGGAAGCGCTGCGAGGGGAAGCCTGCATGCAATCTGCTTCTGCTGGGCAGCAGAGCTGGAAGCTGCTGTCTGCGCCGTCTGCACAGAAATTCAATAACGCAAAGAAAAGCAGCGGTCTGCGAGGCGGAGGGTGCAGTCTGCAGAAGTGTGCAGGTGGCAGTCAATATGCCAAATTTAAAGTGCCGTGGCCTGTGCTGGCTTTGCTTGCTTTCCAACCTGCAAAACGCCTGAGGCCCTGAAGTACTTTAATGAGGTGCTTTGACAAAATTTGAGCAAAATTAAATTTTCCTCTGACAATGAATGCCAAATAAGTTTTTACTGCTGCCTTGATTTTCAAGTTGTTTGTTTCCAGAGACTGGGCATGTAAGGCTCATTACCTGGAGCCTGATGAAAGTGTGATTTTGATCCACTTTCTCAGAAGATGGGGCTGTATCAGGCGATTACCTAAAGAAAGCCATCCACGCCCTGAGCCTCTTCAGATTTCACCCATCGCTAACTCCATGTCTGTCTACACCCCCTCTGCTGCAGCAGGTACAAGGCTGTGGGGTAGAAGAAATGCATTTTTTTTGTGTTTGTTGGGTTTTGCTGCCTGCCAGTCTCTCGTACCGAGTCATGGCTGCACAGAACTTGTCCATCTCTTCTGCAGGACTTGCCCATCTCTGGCTGTGGTGACCCTGGGCTTTGGCTGCTGTACACGGACACTTTCATCCAAGCGGCTGCTTGTGCATCGTGTCACTCGGTGTCACAGCCAGCACATTAGTGTCCCTTTTCCTCTATGAAATTACCTGCTGGCAGCAGCCTGTTCCCTGCCAAATCTGTTAACTGCCTCTCTGTATCAGTAAAAGAGCTACCCCTCTGCACCAGAAACCGCAGCCCGACTTCCCACCTGCCGGCGCCACGTGGGGCTGTTCGAGGTTGTGCACAGCACTGACAGACACCATCTGTGCTCAGCACACAGCCTGGATCCGCTCTCCCTTTCCACAAACACTATACTCACTTAAGTCTGGCCTTCAGCTCTGTGAAGCACTGTCTGTACCAGCCACTTGCCACCGGGGACAGAGGCAATGGGGATGCAGAGAGACATTGAAAAACCTGGTCCTAAACTTCACTAGAGGCTTAAACCTGCTTCCTAAGACACCGGGGAGGGTTTGACTGCCAGGGTGTCACAGGCAGCCAGTCTATTGCTCTGAAGACAAAAACTGCAGGCACAGTTTAAATTAAATTACATTAAGTAAGACTAGTATGGGGGGCACAGGAAGGCTGTAGTCAAATGAAAGGACTAAAATGGAATTTACTCTGGGATTCATTCTGGGGAAAAAAGTTCCTCCTGCCAAAAATCTGTTCTCCACATATAGAATTGGGTATCACTATTTCATATAGAGTAGAAACATGTGCTTTTACTGTACTGTGGGCCTGATTCTTGTTTAGCAGATACAACTGGATCCATACAGTAGCACAGCCAGGCACTTTCCCCACATCCCTGAAGCACCCAGTGTAGTGCCATGATGCCCCAAAGGACAGCCTTGCCCTAGCATGGATCAGGACCCTGAGCTGTATTTCCCCCTTTGGGAGTCACCTCTCACTGGCCTATACAGTAAATCTTCCCTTTAGCATTTTTGGCTGGTTTCACCAAGTCTGAATTGCTTCTTGTAGGCTGGCTCTTTATGGCAGAGGTTTCCCCATTCAGCACGGGTTGTAAGGGAGCTTCTCCCTGAGATGGCTGGGGCTGTGGAGGGTGCTACCAGACACGCACCCACGCGCACAGCAAGCGCTGCTGTCCAGAATGCCCACCTTTGGCAGACCAGCCAACTGCTGAATCATGGGCTCTTTGTGCGGGTAGCAGATGGGTTAGATGACTTTCTTGGACTTGGCATCTTTAGTGAAGTGTGAGGAGCATTAGGGGAAATGAGGTATGTTTCGTGCACCAGGATGACTATAAACCTTACAATAACCCTCTCACAATTAACTGTATCCCCAGGTTTGCTACTGCCTATTGGGGAAACTGATTTTTCCTTGGTGCCATAACGCAGCTTGTGAAGCTGCACCAGGAAGCGTTTGATGAAGAGAGTTGTCAGTGAGTAACAGTAGATAAATAGTTATGGGAAGCAAGCCAGGACTATGATATAACATACACCATAATCCCAAAATAGTCGGGGGATGAAATCACTCCAGAAAACCCAACTTTCAGCTTTAAATATTTTGACAGAACATTTTGGACACAGTTGCTCCTGCTGTCCAGTAATTTCAGCTTTGTTGACAAGGGTATGTTGTACCCAATGAGTATCCTGATGTTTTATGGATACTATTTGGAAAAAACGGAGCTTGTGTCCTGTGGCGCACCCAGCATGCCTGACTGCACCAGGAAAGCCTGCCTGTGAATATTTTAACAATCTCATCTGCTAACAAAGATGTTACTTTTTAAGAAAGACAAACCCCACCCTACCCGGAAGGCAGTCTGTAAGCATTCAGCATCCTTTGGAGCCCAACTCAGCACTGTGGACACTTGTGTGAGGCCTGACCCCAAGTCTCCCAAAGCCATGGGACAGATGGGGAGTTGGGGTCAGCTCCTTGAGGTTTTACAGAACAGACCCTTGCAGTTCTACCTGCCCAGGGCAGGACACAGAGGGAGTTCTCTACTCACACCAGAGCAAGCCGGCTGCCTCCGGGCTGGTGGGGAGACAGCCCTGGGTATCTCCTCCTGGGACAAGTGCACAGTGGTGGTAGAAGAGCAGCTGGGGGAGCGCCCCACTCTGGCAGGGAGACCCCCAGCCTCCTCTCTCTTTGACTGCTGGGGCCAGCAGCCAAGCTATCTCATTTCCAGGATAAAATACACTTTCTGCCTCAGTTTATCCAGGCTTCGGTGAGCCAGTCCTGCTGCACAGCTAGCTCTAGCTCACCTAGGGTGAACAGCCTGGAGGCTGCAGACTCTTCTCTTTGTTGGGTTTACCTCTGGATCTAAATCCCTGCTGATGGCTAATGTGGGCAGAGGCGCCAGAGGCGTGCTTTGCAAAGAAGGCAAGCAGGGATCCTGTAAACAGGTGCTCCCCTGGGCTCCTGGCGCTCACCCTTGCCCTGTGTGCTGGACAGCCCAATGCTGCTGGCACGCAGGAGGTGTGGGAAGCCCGCAGGCAGCCCGGCTGTGAGGAGGGGCCATGCCTGAGGGGATTGGTGGTTTTTAACAGTACGCAGTGTTTGCAAGTGGCTGATATGGGCATACAGCATTTATTAGGCGCAGCATCACTACAAATGCCTACAACTGCTGATGGCAAGCCCTATGCCCAGGCACTGTGACAGTGGAGTGGGTTTTCCAGCAAGTAGAGCTGAGCAGGGCTGTCACAGTGTGCTCACAACCAGCCCATTGGTCATGGACCTCCGTGGGCTCCCTCTCCCTGCTCCCACAGAGTGTGCGCTGCTGCCCATCACCCCCTAGATGTGCTGCAAAGCTTTCAAAGATCTTGGTTGTACACCTATTGAGTGAGAGACTCTGGTCTCTCTTACATAAAGGCACAGTTAACAGCAAGCAACTTTATTTAGTTATAGCTTGTATATTTTCCATGTACCTCCAAGACATCCAGCTGGAGAAGGCTCTGAAGATGCTCTGGTAGTTCCCTGTGAGATGAATGTGCGTGTGCGTGGCAGAGTGTGGAGTCCCAGGAACACAGTGGCAGTGGGGAGCTTCTGCCCACTGACCTTTAGGTATGTACAAGCAACTTTTTATGTTTGAGCTGGGACACCAGGGTCTGTCCAGAGTTGCTGGAGATGCACGTCCCTGAGCTGCCTTTGCTGCCTGCCTCAGGAGGCACTGAGTCCAGGAAGAAGCTACTTCTGTTTCTCTCCTTCAGCTCTAAAAGGGGCTGCAGGGCAAGGGGCACAGACACGGGCACCTCCAGCGCACATCTGGCAGGAGAAATCTGACTCCCTGTGCTAAAAGAGAAATTGTCACAGAAGACTGAAACCTATTCCTGCCTGCATTACCAGAACTCCTGTGCCTGCCAGTCTAACCTACCACCTCAACCCAGAAGCTGCCTTGCTGCTCGCTTGCTGATACAGTTTCATTTGCTGGGCTCACTCTGCTTCGCCCACTTAGTAGTGGGACTTTGGGTGTGGACAACAGCCAGAGAGCCCATAGGGAAATGCTGACACAAAGCTGAGGCATGCCCTGGCCCTGTGCATCCCTGGGTCATGCTGAGCACAGCTCCTCCTGGGCAGGGAAGCCACCCTGCGGATGTCCTGCAGAGCCATCCCACTGAGACCATCTCCCCTCAGTTCTGTGTAATCCTCCAGCACGAGGAGTAAATTCCTACAACTGCTGGGCTGTTTCCAGACAAGGTGGCAGCAGGCAGCAAGGAGCTTTGGTGTTGCAGTACCATATTTTTGAGATAAACTAGCTCCCTGCATTATTTTCCTCGATCCTGCTGTCATGAGCTAGAGCTCCATTGTAATCACAGCAGTTGGTGTGAAAAATAAATGCTAGGCATTAGCCACAGCGACAGCAAAGGCCTGTATAAGACTGGGATGGAAATGTCAAAGGAAGGATACTGGAAGGGAAATGTATTGGCTTAATTGCCACAGCACTTGCTCACACTCAGAAGTGTCATATCCATGTTCACAGACAATCTGAAGGCTCATGACTGAAATAAAAGGCATGGTGACACTGCTGGGAGGAGGTCTACATGCAGACTGAGAGAATTGCAGACTGGTTACATGTCTCCAGAGAGATGTTGCACGGTGGATGTGCTCACCACGGGGTGTTGCTGAGAGGGCTGCCGCAGCAGGCATCTTTGCTGTGTGTCAGGGTAACGGGATGGTGCAGGTGAGAAAGGGGGGCACACGCTTGGCCTGGTTGCTCCCTGCTTCCTCGGGATGCCAACCAGGATGGTTGGCATAAAGCCCATAAAGCCTAGCTCAGAGCAGAAGCGACTGCCTGGCTTTCAGGGCATCCTCTGCACAGGAAGATAGTGGTGGGGACAGACAGAAACCTGCTTGTAGGTATAAAATAAAGCAGCAGGCACTACATGGCATGACTTAACCCACCTTGCTGCCGCTGTGGCACAAGTCCCCCTCAGTAACAGTCCCTGAGCTGGGGCTAGTGAGTCCTGACCGGTACCTCTCCCAAATGGGGATTCTGGTCCCCCGCCACTTGTCACAGGGTGTCCTGATAACTTAGCGTGGCCTGATGGCATGTGTAATGTCACTTGGGAATGGCACACAGCTGCTGTGGCACTACAGGAACTGTGCTGGCATGAGAGATACTACAGAAAAGCCTAAGGCATAGAGATCTTACTTTTTGTATTTTTACTGTAAATTGTTTGTTGGTTTCTTAATCTTTCATGTACTAGTTCTTGGTTTTCCTCATGATCTTTTTAGTGTGTATCTTCATTAACCCAGCAAATGGCAAATTAGCTCTGCCCCATTAGGCAGGTCTCCAGCACAAGCTGACTAGCAAAATAACTCTGTCAGTGGAACCGAGCATCCCAGTGAAGTAAATCAGAAGTAGTTAGTGCCATAATTACATGCTAAGTAAGAGTTAATCATATCAAAAGCAGGTGTTGCAGTCAAATAAAACTTGCAAATAAAATATGACAGTAAAGCTCCTTTTTTTCCCCACTGAGCTCACAATTATATATTTAACAGTATTCACCTTCCACTGTTTTGTCTTTAACCATTGCTAGGTAGTCGGGATGTTTCTCCACTGCTTTGAACCTTGTGCAAATGAATGTATAAAACTCTGCCAAGACTGGAAGAAATGCCTTTTGCTCCCATTTTGCAAAAAACCCCACCTATGAAGAGGAAAGGTAGACAAGAACCAGAAAAAGCACACACAGTGTGTTCCCCCAGGCCGGGGGTTTGGTCTCTTGATACTTGCTGCAGAACAAACCTATGCCAGAAAGGTTAATAAGCCACTGAAACTGCCATTACATCTTTGGGAAAGATGCGGCAGAGTAGAAAATATCTGGGAGGAATACACATCCTAAGGGAATAGTTTGCGCAAGGTTATGTCTCCTTTCCAGACTGTTAACTTGTGTTACATTTTTCTCATGGCCACAGCATTCACACTGGAGCCTTCTTCTCTGAAGCAGGTTTGGATCTGCTCTTGCTCCTAGTGGGTGATATTTTTTCTTTGTAGACTGTGTTTCTTACTTGGACCTTGCAAGGTCTGTACCTGCAAACTGAATTTGGTCAAATTGCTCCTGATTTTCGGCAGAATGAGCATCGCCTCCCTGGAGCACAGCAAAGGCACCACTGTGCCAGTGAATCTGGCCTCTTGATTAGAGATTGGCAGGCAAAACATGTTTTGCTAATCCCTGCACTGATTAGGCCTGCATGGATAAATAATCTGCAGATGCACTGTTAACAGTCATGTTTTCTGTTCAACGTATGAAAAAAGAGAGATGGACTAAAAAGTCATGCCATGTCTTCTGGGCGGGCTCACAAGCCAGTTGGAGCAAGCAAAAGCAAAGAAGACAGATGAGGTGCCCTGGCTGTTAAAAGGAGGGAAGGAAACTTAACCCAAGTTTAATTTCTCATAGTGAAAGTAAATTCTTGGGACATGTTTTCATATTTCATCTTGTTAGGGCCACAGCATCCCTCATGTGTTATGCTCACAAGTGGAGGTAGGTAGAAGAGCGTGGTGCATGCAAGAGACACAAGTTAAGCCAAAATATTCTTCAAAAATGCTCTCCAGGAACGTACTTGCTGTGTTTCCCAGAAAACAGGATCATGCCTCTAGCTCCACTTCCTCACTCCTTGAGCTAGTGCTGATGTGAATGGTAGTCATGATAATATCAGCCTCGCAGGTGGGCAGATTTTGAAGCAGTGCAACCAAAGGGTGAGCTCATGAACCCCATTTTACAGATTTGCAAGCTGAGGCACAGAGAGGTGAAGTCCCTGGCTGCTTGAAAGAGGCGGGATGAGGGCAGCCTGTAGGCAGCATCTTCAGAGAGCTGGGGATTCGCTTTTCCCGCATGTTTATTTTATAGCCAACTTCTGTTACTTATCAAGACAGCCTCCAAGCGCCTTTTTCCTGAGTCACCGCAGGTTCACATGCCAGCAGAACAGTTGCACGGAGGCTCCTGTGGCGTGTCCCAGATCATAAAACGCTGCAAATAAATCCACTAGCCTCAGCATTTTGCAGAGAGGTGCCTGGGATTCCTGTGGCGGCTTTTATTGCCCCTCTGGTCCAAGGCTCCTACAACAAAACCTGTACACCCCTGCCTCCATCTTTCCTCCTGTACACCCAGAGTGGCTCAGGAAAGCGGCTTCCCAGTTCTGGGAGGGCACAAGGTCCTCTTCAGCTTCTGCAGGACAGAGGTCTGAGACCTGCCCTGGGTGTGCCAGTGCCCCCCTCACCCACCCCGCTGTCTGCACTGCCTGCTGAGGCATGCCGCAGCTCCGGGGCCATTGGCCAGAGGATGGAGCCAAGGTCACTCCTCAGAGATGCCCTGTACTTATCCAGTCCAGTCTGTTTGTGCTGGGGATTGAATTAGTCTGGCCCTTTGGTCTCTCGTTATAACCTGCCTAACGGGAGACTGCAACCCTGCAGCCCAGTAGGTAACATCAGCCCCGGTGATGGCACTGGTTTTTGGACTTGGAAACAAGGGGTATCCCTTGTTTTCCTGGAAAATACCTGGCATGTTTCAAGTAGTGGCTGTTTAACTAATACTGCCCATGGTAATGGTTGGTGATGGGGCAGCATTAAGCTGTTTAGTGCGTGATTCATCACAATCAGGCATTTTGCCTTTACTAGATCTGTGTCTGAGCAGAGCTGAAGAAATGCTTGACTAATTAATGTCAGAAAATCTCAAGTTTGGAGCATCCTGTCCTTAGAAAGGACAAGGTAGCAAGCGCAGGCTGTCATAAAAGCACCATTTTTGCAGCTGATTTCACAGGGAAAAGTTTCTTTAATTGATTGTTCCTTTCTTCGGGGTCAGGTCAATTTTAGAGCATGTCTACAAATCTTACATGGCAGGACATTAAAGCAGCAGGTCACTCATGGACTGTGCTGTGCTGTGCCACACTGGCGTACTGCTCCCAGCCCAGCAATAAGCCAAGGTCCACGCCTAGCACATTCACTCATGGCTGCCACAGTGAGGAGAGTTTATGACCTTTGGA
>VZTV01102654.1:0-25948 GCA_013400875.1 Anhinga rufa
GGCCGGGGGGCCGCTGCTCAGGGACGGGCTGGGCTTCTGTCAGTTAGTGGCGAGCAATTGTTTTTCATTTGCATCAACGGTCTTTTATTTTTAGTTTTAGTTTTAGTTTATTTGATATTTATTGCATCACTGGTGTTATTTTCTCTTTTTTTTTGTTATTGTTGTTATTGTTATTATTATTATATTTTAATTATTAAACTCTCTTTGTCTCAACCCTCGAGGTTTCTCACTTTTACCCTTCCAGTTCTCTCCCCCATCCCCCTGGGCGGGGGTGAGCGAGCGGCTGCGTGGGGCTTGGTTACTGGCTGAGGCTAAACCACGGCAAGATGAAATCTGAGAATTCATAGGACCTGAAGTATTTTGTTGTATCTATTAATTCTGACAATTCATCACTTTTTCAATTGTGATGACTCAAGTTTACTGCCATGAATCCTCATCTATCTAACTAGATCATAAATCTTTCAGGGGGCATAAACTTGAGCTATAGATCTTGGTTATCATGGCAGTATATTTTATTTCTGTGGATATTTTATAGTCATAAAAATTCACCATATTTTACATGATTTTTAAAAAATTATGTCAAGGCTTTTGCATCTACAAAATAGAGGGTGATTTTTGTTGGGGTTTTAACAGCGCTAACTGTGACGTTGGTAGCTCATGCCATAGACCACTGTTTCCCTGTGATACTTTGACTATAGAACTGTTGATAATGTGGGGTAGGTTTAAACTGGCTGTCCTACTAAATTAAGGTTTAAGATTGATTTAAACCTTAAATTAAATTCTGTTTTTACCAGAGAATGGCCAGCATCTCAATGTGAAGGGAGATGAGCTTCAATTTATAATTAAAGTTGTCTGATATTTAAATGTAATCAAGGTCTCAAGTGTTTTGCCAAATTGGCACCATTAAGATCTATTATTTATATGAAAATATACATGTATGGATGTGTTCAGGCTTTTTTGTATTGTTTCAAACTTTAGCTTTTTTGTCTTCAGATCTAATGCTGGGCCGAAGTACAATTTTTCCAAGAAACCTTGATTAGGGTCCTCAAGTATTTCAGGAAAGATTGGGGTAAACAAAACTACCTACAGCTACCAGCAGCTGCACCTTTTACCGGCAGTTTCCGAATCACCTACACGTTTATTCTGTTTATGCCCACACAGATGCGCACGCACCGAGGTCTGCAGCTTTTACAGACGTGACCTTGTTAGTACAGCAGGTGCTCAGAATCGTAACAAAGAGTGGGCGACTGAATTGGGAATTAGACAAAAAAGGGAAAAAAGTTTAAGAATGAGGTGAATTGTTGTTCAGCGTCAGCATCTGATGTGAGTGTTGGTATGTTTTACTGTCATGAGACAGCACGACTGTATTAGGATTAGAAGACTGATTTCGTATTTCAATTTTAATTGAGCTTTCAATATATGAATTCTGCGGACATGTGTCTGAGTTTAATAACCTTCAAATACATGTTCAGATTGAATGACCAAGTCAATTATTTCCTCAAAAGTACTTATTAGGATTGTGTTGGAGGCATACAAATAGCAAAGGAAACATACTCATGAATATGCCACTTGTTTCCAAATTAATTTCTCTCAACCTTGGCAGCATGCTTTTTGTTAAATAATTATTCCTATATTTGAGGCGTTCTTGTAGTACTACAGCAAATGAAAGTTGCGGCGCTCTCTGTATTCGCAGAATAAATGAGCTTACAATTACAATGCCATCTGAGGCGGTGCTGTACTCTCAAACGTGGTGAATGTGGCTTAATTGGGTAGCGAACAATGGAACCCTCCTGCGACTGCGGTGTTCAGTGACTCGCCGCGCTGTGTTTTCTCCCAGACAGTATTTACCAGTATTAGCTAGGTAATTCTGGTGTATATTAATTGCAGGTGGGAGAAGGGTGGAGGGGTGGCAGAGGGAGCATTTATGCATTGCTGGACAACCACTGTCGAAAGACTAAGGGTTTTTTCTGGAACACCTTGCAAAAGCAAATGGCATATTTATCATTTTTTTCAACAGTACTGAGCAGCCATGGTTCCTTTTGCACTGAACTATAAAACACGCTACTGCTTAAATGGTTTACTTTGTTATCGTTCCCCTTTTTAATGAGCACCAGGGCAAGGCGCCTTGTGGGAAGCAAAACCATATTAGCAAAACCATATTAACCAATTTTCCATATTAGCGCATGTGCTTTGGCCAGCTACGTGAAAGCACATGCGCTATGTTCAGAGGCACCATTTCTTGCACTGTGTAATTCAGCAAGTTTTGACATTGAGAAAGGCATATTTTGATCATAATGTGCTTTCTTAATGCACTTAATCTGCATGTCATAAGAACACTTGGACTTCACCCCTTCCTTCTACTCTATCAATCTTCTAGCCTTTTTGTCTCAGCTCTCACACTGAATAATGTCATAAACTAGAAAACCAGAGGATGACACCAACAAGAAACAATGAACTGTTACTGAATAAGATTAATGTAGTGCCACTTCTGCTAATTCTAATTTGCTTAGAATTTAGTGAGGATTCTTCTGTTACATCATCCATCACAGAGAGATGTTAGGGTAGGCGAGAAGTAAGCAATTAAAAATGTGTTCTTCATTTCAGGTATTTTGTGATTTCTTATTCAGTTAGGTTCCATTGACTGTTTCGCTCTTCCTGCCAAGTATAAAATCATCTGTTGATTTTGGAGGTTAAAATTAGTGTCCATGGAAGGACTTGCGCTGACAGCCACTGAGGATGGAGGATAAATGCATTTTACTTCTAGAACAGGTGCTGCACTAAGCATGACAGTTGAAGCTTCCCCGGGCTGCCCCATTACCACCATGTGCTTCCATCTTGGCCTGTGATGTAAACTCTTAGTGATGAAGTCTAATATTCTGACATTTAGGTCAGTGGATGTTCGGCGTAGCGCAGGCCACCGGTAGCATTCCTGCCGGAGGAAGCTGTCAAGTCAGGCGCTGTGCAGGATCTCTAACAGGATTGAAGTATTTTGTATGCACTAAGGACAGTCAGAGCTATGGAAGCTAAGATAATAAGTGTAATCAAATTTCATACTCCAAGGAATACGCTGATTGCCTCAGGGATCAGGAAAAATTTCACTTCATATCCTCACCTTCTGTGCTGCTTCATGGAAGCAGAGCAGAGGTAACAGGGCAGAAAGTCCTCTAAGGGTCAGTTGTCCACTTTTTCTGGCAGGGTACCAAATTGTATAGACCAGCAGTTCAACAACCTAGAGCCTATAGAAGAGAGAAAACATTTGTTACTATTCAAAAAATGACAATTTGGGGTGAGAGAGAGATTTTCTACACTGGAGCAGCTTAAATTAGAAAATTATTTACTTTAGACCTCTGTTTGCCTTTGATTTGTCTCACATCACAATCCTAAGTACTGCAGTTCCAATCTTCTAGTCAATATTTTTGCATGTAAACATGCCTGTAAAGCTATTGGCATTGACCAAGTGTTCCCTGAGCCAAATCCTGGCTCATGCACACCCTTCATCGCACCAGTTAAATCGGGGAGCTAAACCACTTTACACCAGCTTAACATCTTGCCTTTAATGATCAAATTCCTTTGCTTCTTGATTCGTGTGATAGAGAAACTCAAAGTACCTTTGAGCAGGTTGTCGACTCATTTGCCAGCCCCAGGTAAGGCCACCCGCACCTTTTTGCGTCCCTGTAAAGGCGGTGGGGAAGCCTGCTAACCTCACCCCAGCAAGGCTGCTTCAGCCCTCCTGGGGTATAAGGTCAATTGAGAACGTGCGACGTGTAACTGAAGTCTTTGGCATGCGTTTTGGACTAAGATTAGGGGTTAGCTTAGGGGTACCCGGTTTCTGACATTCCTTTTAGCCATAAACAAAGACAAAGTCGTAAGATAACGGTAGGCTCCTTGGTTAAGAGCGCTAGGGGGGATTTAATGCCGGACTTTGTGCTTTGAACTGTTGCCGAAATCAACCTGCTCGTTTGCAAGAGATGCTCACCCCACCTGTGAAACCAGTGCAGGTGTGAGGGTGCTGGGGGCCCATGGGTGTTAACCGCCCTGAGCAGCCCCACCTGGGCCCGGGCTC
Organism: Anhinga rufa; assembly: GCA_013400875.1. Classification (NCBI taxonomy): domain Eukaryota; kingdom Metazoa; phylum Chordata; class Aves; order Suliformes; family Anhingidae; genus Anhinga; species Anhinga rufa. The sequence goes on from VZTV01102654.1 coordinate 4,064, forward strand.
GCCCCCTTCCCAGCGGGGCAGCCTCTCCCCAGGCCCCCGGGCTTCCCTCAGGACTTGTGGGGCTGGCCCTGGCCCGGCCCAGCCGCCCCCGAGCACCCGGTCGCCGCCGTGGGTAGGTGGGCTGGGGAGCTGCAGCCCCCGCTCCTGCGTCTCCCTTGGGCAGAGACCCGAAGGTGGCTGGGGAACGACCCCTTCAGCAAGCAGGTATTTGCCCGATTCACCACCCGGTTTTGAAAGTGTGGGCTTTGTGATGTTTGTTTCTGCCCCGTTTCCCTCACTGAGAGGTGACCTGAGGCGTGGGGGGAATGATCTCCCGGGGAGGGGGGGGGGTCTGCGTTGGTCCAGCGTTGTGTGGCGGGGCTTTGCTGGGCTGTTTTACGTTGATGTCCTGAGGCGTGAAATTTTCTGAACGATGTTGTGGTTCTTCCTAGTTTTCTTTTTCCCTAAAAAACCCCTAGCCTAGCTGTTCTTTCATTTGCTTGTCTATACAAGAATGGGGGTTTCGGTGGTGCACCCTAGGGAAGAGGTGGAATGTTAGCGAAGACTTTCAGCCTTCCTTCCATGTTATTGCATCGAGGATAACTTGCTTAAGTCGGTGATATTGTACCAGTATAAAAATAGCTTTTAATCAAGAAGCTGTCTGATAACCGCCCATCACGTTTTCGCACGTGTCTCCTCTTTTATTATCTTCGATAAGTCTTCTTTTAAATTTTGGTCTTGGCTTTCTTGATTCTAAAAGGAGGCGCGTGTACTAGCGAGAGCATTTTTGGGGGGTGCAGGTGAAGTACTTGGGAGACGAGGTGGTGCAAAGCTCGGGCTGGGAGATGGTGTGGGGGGCTCCGAGGACACGGGGGCAGCCTGGGGCAGGCGCTGGACGGACGGTCCTCACCGCCCGACAGCCGCCACGCCACGAGCGAGGGCGGAAGGGAGGTACTGGAACCCTGCGCTCGGTGTGAACGCCACAGTGGCTTGAATCAAGGTGTTCTGGTAATGGAAATAAATTGTGTGCTGTGGATTTGCAGAGGAAAACACGGTGATGGAAAGACGGGGATTAAGATGTTAACTGCGCTGGACTGGAAACCGTAACTTGGATATTGAGCTGAAGTGAAAAAGGCAGAAGTAAAATTAGCTGACTTAAGAAGAGGGACATGTAACGCTGAAAGTGAAAAACAAGGAGACTGGCTGTCTATAGAATGTGGTAGCTTAAAGGAAATGCAGCTTTCCTGGCTGCGGCCCTGTAGCTACCCATCTGAATTTCTAAAGAGCAATACATCGCAAGCAAAAGGCAGCTCTTCCCTCGTCCTTGCTAGGAGACGTATGTCCTGCAGGTGTGAAACCGCTTTCCGAAAGTTAAATAAGACTGAACGAATTTCAAGTATTAATATTCATAATGCTGTCATGTACTCCGAGGGAAGCTTTGTCACAGGTTTTATCGCAGCACAAGCCGGCCGTGTGCTGAGCGCTTGCTCCCAGCGCTGTTTCTCAGGGCTCCCCGAGTCTCCTGGTAGGTCTGGGGTGTTAGCTGCCGCGATTCTGTTTGTTGTTCAGCTTATTCGGGCGTGACTGGGGGAACGGAAAGAAGAGCTTGCTGGCGCAGCTCCTCGCGGAGCGGTTGCAGCCTGCGCTGGCGGGGCTGCCTTAGATGGTCCATTAAAATCAGCATCTCGCTCTTTGCATCGCACAGCTTCTGCCCAGAGAATCGCATCACCTGGGTGGCTGCCGCCCGTTTAACAGTGTAATTGAGGAGTCTGAGCAACATCTTAGCAGCTGCTCCAAGAAGCTTTAACCTCAGTGTACACACATTTCCTAGGATTTTGTTTTACAAAGAGAGGGATTATTGTCGTATTCATTGTAATCGCTCTAAGTACTGTGGGCCTGATCCCTGACTGCCTTGTACCTTCTGCAGTCGTTTACAGCTGTCTACAGGGACTACAAAATGCAGCGACACTAGAATGGCTGCAATCTTACGGCATTTTCAGAGAGATAAATGATTGTACATTGTATATGGCAGCGGAGAACCAGGCCATGTGAGGAATGAATAGAAAGTCAGTACAAGCATCAAGGCATTGCTGAGCTGTGAGTGAGTACGTGGTAGGAAAAGGTAGTGGAAGGAAAAAAAGGAAGTGGAGGATTTATACTGTAATTCTAATTGAGGTTTCTGTTCAAACCTATCTTCATGTCGGCTGTTGTGCTTGGGCTTGCTGGGGGTTGTACTGATCCAAGGCAATCCTTACTCTAGACAGTGGTCTGTGCCAACTTGTTTGGGGTTTTTTTCCAGACCGTATTCATGAGTCGTCATCGTTCATCAGTCATCTTCGGCTCTCTGCAGTCAGTCATACCAGGAGTGGGCCGGGTGCTAGGAACTGGTTGTAGGCAGTCATGGCTTTAGGTAAACATAAAGGAGAATCTGAAGCTGGGGTTTGCAACTAAAAAAAGAGACAGACTTTTGGTCGCTACATCAAAGGTTGGATTAAGCTCGCAGAACCCCAAAGTTTGAGCTAGCTATGGCTAGACTGCTTCAGAGGCCAAGTCTGAATGGCCGAATTTCTCCACCCGGAGAGCCAGCTCTCCCCAGACAGAGCCGAGGACAGAGCGTGCAGACACCTGGAGGGTCTGGCTGGCAGCCGGATCTGAGCTGACAAGACAGCCCTTGGCTTGTGCTTAAGACAAATCTCCCTTTGCCCGTGTATATCTGGGTCAACCTGAATGTTCTAGTTGTATTTCTCCTCAAGCTGTAAAGAGCTAGGTATCCTTACAAGTGCCAGGGGAAAAAAAAAAGTTGAGTCACCTCTTAGGGGCAGCTTATATGTCACTGTCTGTGATTCCACTAGCACAAAATGTCTCGGTCACAAAATGCCAGATCTTGGGTATGACAAATAATCCTAAATTACATTAACATTTATTAAGGGGAAGGTGGAGAATGCATTTCAGAGATTCAGCAAGAGTTTTAGTACATTTCCATATGAAGAAATCACTCCATTATTATTATTATTTGGAAGTGCCATATTTCCAAGGTTATGCTGCTGTCAAGGCAGAAGGTTCCATATTGCATTTCCAACCAAGCCTGACTGATTAAGGGTGTTGGGAGGAATATGTTTTCCTTCCAGAATCTTAATTAGGTTGACTTTAACTCACGACAGGAGATTCTGCCAGCTGTCAGCTACTGCCTGTATCTCTTACTAATTAAAACTCTGAGGAAGCCTATTAAAGGTGTTCAAAAAGCCAAATCTCCCTTTAAAACATCTCTGGCGCTGCAACAGAGTGTATGACAGTGATCTTGCAGCAGAGAGAACTTGTCTTTGCTTTTCTTCTCGGCAATATGCCAGTTATGTTACCTGGCTATACGGGCTCTTCATTCCAAGCCCTTACCTGTCACCCTCCTGTGAATGGAGTGAAAGGAATCTGAGGGGAAATTTGGCTGGTATTCGGTTTCGATAGATCCAACGTGCAGATTTTCTGAAGCGATGAGTAGAGCGGATACCAAAATACTTCTCTTGAGGTTTAAGCTCTGAGGCAGCAATATCCTGTGGTTTGTAAACATTTTGAGCGTTGAAACAATAATGATATAACTTATAATTAACAGCAATGTTGTGCCACGCTTCATGTTGTTAATTAGATGCTGCAGCTGGGGTATATCTGTACTTTAAAGCTTTTCCAGTGTACCTGTTTCAGTCAGGTTTAAAAAGAAAAATAAAATTCCTCATACACACGTAGTCTTTTCTAGGCCAACAAAAATCCTAAGCGGTGTACAGTTACACTGCCAAAAAATTCCTTTTGGCAGTATCTCTTTCTCCACTGGGGACCTGGCAAAATAAGTCTAGCTTTTGTAGGCAGTCTGCAAAGGCAAAAATTAGCTATTATAGCTGTATTTTATCTTCTCAGGTGTAGGCAGATAAAAATCTAAGAAGATTTTGCAGAAAGAAAAGAGTTACTGGAACAGCACGAGATTTCAGATGGCAGAGACGTCGAACGGATGGGAATCAACGGTTAGTTTTCCAGAAGGTCACTGAGTTTAGAACTTCACTCAAATTGTTGTAATTCAGTTCAGACGTGGGCTTCTAAGAGGGTTGCTGGCTTTCTTGGTAAGGAAGTTAAGGGCTACAAGAAACACTTGTGGCAGGTGAGAGAGCCTCTGGGTGAAGTTAATCTCAGTAGATGTCTGCTAAGAAAATTAACTAGCCATAATAAGCTCTCCCCACGCGTTCTTGCATGCAGCAAGACTTCTGGTTTGTGGAAGAAAAAGCTTGGAGCTGCTGCCAAGATTGACGGTAACCTGGGATTACTCAGCAGTGGGATGTGGGGCTTCTCCAGAAGAGGAGTTAGAGTCCCTCTGACTCCACAGACGACCTTCGCCTGATCCCTCCGTCACTCGGGATGGCAGACGCTGCCGCTGCTTCTGTTGCCCTGGCACCTCGCAAAAGTTTAGGAAAGCTCCCTGTGTTCCTTCTAGGCATTTAGTCCCATGCCAGGTGTAATTTTATTGATGCTCAGGCCCCGATTAGGCACTTTCTTGTGCCTACCAGCACCTGCCCAGACCAACGGATGCACGGCGGGTGCATCTGGCTCAGCAGTGCAACGGTTAAAGCCATAGTTGTACCCGGATTCCTTTCTTCTTGCAGGCTACCCTTGAAGTGTGTGCCTTTCTGCAAACAGCTGACCAACGGTCGTCCTGTGATCCTCTATAGTCTCTAGATACTTACTGGCAGCTAAGAGTTGTTTTTCCCAATGTTGCATTTGCTCATTTACTTACTCCTATCCAGTGACAGATTTCTTTGAGTCAGTGTTGAGCTGATTGTCTTCTTCCCACCATTTCTTCAATGCCAATGAAGGAANTAAATTAATGTCATGACTTTCTAGGCAATACTTCAGGTTTATGTAATTCTGTTCTTTCATTTAATAACAGAAACAAATTGAAGAATGAAATTATAGATTTTATTTTTTCCCACGAAGTAATACGCTTTTGGAACAAAACCGTGGTGTGTTGGTGGGGGTTTCTGTATGTTTGTGCAGATGCACGTGTGTTCTGTACTTATTTCATAGGCAGCTGGTCCCTCTAGGCACACTCATATCTCTGTTTTTCTGTTAAAGTTGATTTGAAAACCATGGTTTTCTTAATTAAACTGCACAGAAATGAAGAATGAAAATTTTTATTGGTAAAATCTTCACTTGTAAGGCACTAAATACTCATCCATATACTAACTGACTTTTGTCACCTGGGGATACTAAACTATTCTAACACTAATTTAGCTCTGTCTGTCTTAACTTACTGGTGTAGTGTTGTTTGTAGGTATTATCATGTGGGAATCCGGTATCATTTCACTGTGTAAGAAGCGGAATAGGTCCTAAACTGATCAGCGCATCCATACAAGGCTGACATGTGGAGTACTGAGGGGTACAGCTGGCAGCTCTAGAAATGTGTGCTTCTTCGCACTGTTTTGGTCTAATTAAAACCATGTGATTAGAACTTCAAAATGACCATGTATTATTGTCATTGAATGCTGTGTCTTTCCTTATATCTGCCAGGAGGAAGTTTGCAATCACGTTCACACGTGTATCTATACGCACACGTGAAAATTGTGGGTTTGGCTGAAAGCTGGAGTTGTTAACAGACTTCCTTCCCACATCCAGCCAGAGCTACGCGCCACTCCAGCCCCTTTTGGCAGCACATTTCCCAGTTTTCACATCATCATAGGTACTGATTTATCTCACCAAAAGCTAAGTTGCAGCAAGGAGACCTTACCTTTTGACCTGTGATAGTAATACAAGGTGTTATTAAAAAAAAACCCAAACAGCATCCTACAAGCTGTAAAATTTGCCAAGGAACTCTGATAAGATATAAATTATTCTTTTTCCAAGTAATGTGAAGACAAATAAAATCAAAATGCAGAAGGTATTGATTCTTTTATAGGTAAACTGTTTTATGTGATTTAAGCGCTAGACTTTTTAATCACTGTGTGTTACATAAGTTTGATCCGAGGTGCTACCACTATGAACTAACCGCAGGCTGAGAATGCTAACAGGGTGCCAGCTCAGAGCTCTAATCTAAAAGGCATGATCTGTATTTTAAACTGGAAATTTGCTGTCCAGCAGAAGGGTAGCTCTGCTTTGTCCACCTCTGTGAAAGCCCTGGCGACTCGGACTAGCAACCGCCCCTGGGAACGGGCCAGGAGCGTGCGGGTCGGCAACTACAGCAGCGGGGAGACTCCCTGCCCCACGTCCGACCCTCCTGTTTGCTCCTGGCCCATCTCATGGCACTATCATCTTGGCCCCACATCGTCTCTGTGATGCCCCCCCTTTGCCCACTGCCAGCTGAGGATACTTGCCGATCCTCTTGTCAAGGGTTTTCTTCCCAGTATCCCTGTGAGGGAAGGAAATATTCGTTAACATCAAGTATAGAGGCACGAGCTGGCAGGATGTGGGGTTTAGTTGTTTGTTCTGGGTATCACAGATGATGAGTGAAAAAATGCCTGAAGTCTCTGCTTCGAAGACCTGAATGCACGCACCGACAAGACCACCTCTCCTCTGTGCTGGACTGAAAACTTGCTGTTATCTTGAGAGTAACACTTCAAATCTCATTTAAGGCAGCACTGATAGGCAGCCTTCTCTGGCTTCCAACACCAGGTACGTTAAGTAAAAGGAATCAGCAGCAAGAAAACTCTTGTGAGAGTAATACCTGGTTCATCACGATCAAGCAATGTCATCCTTATGTTGAATGACATCCACTTGGACATACGTTCCCTTTTTCTCTTTTATGGTTTCTCTTATGAGAAATGATTACTCCTCCTATTTCGCACTGTTTGGCACGTCAGTGTCTGTAGAGTCTGTGCAAGAATGGCTTTCTGGCTGCTAAACTCATTTGCTTTATTGTGCATGTAAGGCACACTAATATGAGAGCAAAGGGGACTGTGGTAATGTTTAGACAAAGATTAATTTGCTAAACAATTTAATGCTCCAAATATAAACTGTTAAGTGTATAATTCATCTTGATTCAACTCTTCAGGTACAAGTCAGCCCTTCAGGTAGATCACCTTGTTGCAAGAGAAGAATAAACCTCATAGTGTTGACTTGCTGTCTTGAAAAAACCTCCTCGTAGGAGTAATGAAAGCATCCTACTTTGTTTGTATATTGTAGTCTTGTAATCTAATAACGTGTGCCGGAAGAACCGCGGGTGCCAGCGCTGTGGGAAGGCCTGCGGAGAGTTTGCTTCTTGGACATTTTCATGAACCTTTTAGCAAAACTATGGAGAGAAAAAAAAATGGTGGGGGCCTTTTGTTCTCTTTGTAATGCCTTCCATGGCTTTGTCCTGCTCTTGGGTCCCCAGGTTAAGTTAGTGCTCAGACACCTTGGAAAACGTTAAGGGATGCAAAATGCGGTTTGGTTCCACCCCCCCAGCTCTTTCCGCTAGCTCACGTGTCCAACGGCAGGACAGAATGACTCTTCTCTGAAGCTTGCAGCCTTTTTGGAATATTCTAGAGCTAAAACCGGTTGCCATAAACATCTCTAAGAACTGGGCTACCGCAAGGCTACTAGAATATGTGAACAAGTTTGTGGAGCCCAGGGATGTGCGTTCGTGGTTTATATTGGGAGAAAATTTTCTCTGTTCAAGGAGATGCTTCAGGAAAAGTCTGCACAGACTACAACAGGAAAACAAATTGCGTATACAGTATCTGAAGGCACGCTGCTAATTAACCTCCACAGCTAATACGTTATTCTGTTAGTGTAATTATTGATGTTATTGAAGAGATAAAAAAGTCCTTTGATTTTATAGAAGCTGTAATAAACACTGTTCTTCCATTGAATTATTGCCCAGATGCATCATCTTACTGCTTTCATTTTTGAAGAACTGTGATAAAGGAAGAAAGAAAAGAAGGTTAATATACACTAAAATCTTCAAGTGTAGATTTATTTTACTTTTTTTTCTTATGTGACTACAAAAAACTTTCTAGCTATTCCTTGTTGTAGTATTTGCTCATATTTAACATAACGGATTTTTTTTCTGCAAGAACTTCAGTTTCTGGAAAAAATCAAACTAGAGAATTGGCTGCTTTCTTGGCAGCTAAGATGCAAAATGGGAAATGTTGGTGTCACTGACTGTGAATGGATTGGTGAAAGGGTAGGTTGCTCCTTTAACCTTGCTGCCTAGGGAAGCAAGGTACCTATTTGTTACCCTCCATTCTCATTGTAAAGGCATATTTAAGTTGCAAAGCGTGAAAACCACAAAGTAGTTGTTTATGGTCTGTTCAGATGTTACGTAAGTCTTCAGATGGTATTTCCAGTCCTGCTTCCATTTTGGTAAGCCTCCCATGCTTAGGAACCTGCTGCTTTTTAAATGATGGCGGTCACAATATAAATGTCAAAATCTTGCACGTTTTCCCTCTTTCAGTTCTCCGCCCCATGCTTTTGTTCAGTCAAGGCCCTATTAAGCTCATGCATTAAGCTAGAAAATTAATCGGGGTGTTTTGCTTAATATTATTTTAATTCTATTAAAAACAAAGGATCAAAAAATTCTTGTTGTGACAAACTTGTACGCGGCTGCCAGGTTCACTGTAGTGTGCTGTTTTGGGGTGAACATAGAAAATCAGACATGAATAAAACACAGGTTTCTCTGTCACTTGTGCTTCAAGAAGCTGTGTGAAACACTTCACAGCAGGCATATTTAGTTTTGCAGATACCTGGAGTTACATTAAAGTGTTATGGGACACATAGAGAACTGCGTGTTTTCTGCCATATCCTTTCTTCCTGGTCCTCCCTGATAGCTTTTTGGGTCTCTGTGCAGTTAGACAAGTATCCCTGCTAGCAATTTTAGCCTCTCTGCAGAGATTTCCACCTATACTTGCCAACTCTCTTCTACCCCGTTCTCTCTCTGCTTTTGCTAAGAGCAGGATGTACAGAACGTAATATTAAGTGCAGAACCACGTTCAAAACTGGGAGTCGATGCAGTAACCCCAGGTACGCTGTCTGGTGGAGGGATCATGCCTAGAACTCCTGGTCGCTTCTGCCCAAGGAAGAAGGTACTGGGCTCCCGGTTTAAAGGCTTGCAAATTCCTCTGTGGATCAACAAAGGGAAGGGGACGGAGAACCTCAGTGCACCAGTCTCTTAACTACAACTTGTAAGATACTGCCAGTAGTATCATAAAAACGATACACTCTGAGAGGTCAGAAATCCAGAAAGATATGTCATACGGTCATTAAAATCTCATCTACATTTTTTTCCCCGCTTAGATTTAGTCTAGAGGAATGGGAAGAGACTAAGTTCTTGTCCTTTTTTCAAACCTAAGCTTCAAAAAAAATCGCTCAATGGAAAACACTTTGACTAGCCAACATGACGTTAGGTTGCTGTTGTATTCTCATGTTGGAATCCTCCATGCCGTTGAAATGGTGAGCAGTGGAAAGGCAGAGTGTGACTGCATGTTGCCACAGGGTCGCCTGTTAGTACTAGCTTAACCCAGAGGGGGTCTGTGCACGTGGTGATACTTCTGCTGACGTAGCTGGAGCTCGGCCGGTTGATGCTTTTTAAACAGGTTTATGCTGACGGGGAGAAGTTGACACTTGGCACGTGATGAGTTTCAGAGTGGCAAAGGTGACACAGGACTGATCCTAAAATTTTGAGACAAAAGTTCCTGTCTCAAATGGGAACTCTTGCGGCAGTATTTTTACTTGTATTCATCAACTCTAAACACAGGCTCTGTCTACGCTGGCATAAGCAGTATTCTGAGGAGAGAACATGAATATTGTATTCCAACATGTTTCAGTAGTGCTGGGCTAACATATGTGCTACAGAAAAAAAGTAGCGTAGGAAACTCAACAGCACAAACCCCCAGTATTGGGGGTTTCTCCTTTCAAGGAGAAAGATCAATGCGTTTCTCCCCTTTTTAAGAGAAAACTACAAAGATGTTGAGCATTCCTGTGTTTATACAGACATAACTTATCAGTGTTTATACATGAAATCCCAGGTATTAGTCACAACGTTACTCAGCAGCTGCAATCTGAAAAGTCTTGATAGTAACATCAGTGTGATCAAATGTGTGTAGAAGAACCCTAAGGCTGTTGGTTTCTCCAGTCACACCTCCGTCTGCCAGCCTGTTGTTGCTTCACACCCTCCCTCGCATTTGTGTATTCTGCACGGCATCTTCTGGAGGGCAGTGTTTGAGGGACGGCTGCGTTCATTCTCCAAAAAGAAGGATTCTAATCAAGATCCTTGATTACTGCCACAGTGGAAATATAATGAAAATAATTATAAACTAACTTCTGCCGGCCTAAGGTGTTGTATTAAATAACACATGGTTAGCAGTTTTTTAGACAGCAGTCTGGTAAAACTGATTTCTCTCTCTATTTGGAACTAGAAAAATAAATGGTTTCATATGTGAACCAATTTGAATTAAAACCACAGTAGTTCAAACTGTCCTATTTGTTGTCTGTATAACTGGTACATATCTAAGATTGCAGCTTGGTTTTGAGGGGGCAAATGATAGCGGAAATGAAACGTCAATAAATAATGTGGCCAAAAGTACACATTCTGAGCATAATGCAGTGGCCTCTTCAGGTGTGCCCGCGAAATGAGAGGAACGCATATGTTTTTGTATTATAAATGCTATGGGTAAGGTGTTACTTAAGGCGATAAGAACTCGGTATTGCATTAGAGCCCCTCAATGGGAAATCAAAATCACATCCTATTAGTGTGAAATATGATCTTCTGCTACTTTCTTCTAGCTGGTTAAACCTTCTCTATAGCAGGATCTGCTGCACTGATGTAAACCTCATGTTTCCCCCCGGAATTCCCGAACATTATGCGGCATTAAGGTCTAATAGCATACACTGCTACCTTGCTCTTGCTGAGCACAAGGCAATGTTTTTATTATGTTAACATCTATTTGACTTGCAGAGACTTTTTACAGTAAAAAGTTCACTTGGTGCGAGTGAACGGTGCCGATGCTCTCGATGCAGCACACATCGCTGGCTTCCCGTGGTTGGGCACGGGTCACATTCACCTCTGGTGCAACTCTGCAGCTATCTCTGGGACGAATTTGGACCTTCATGAGCATGCAGAAGGATGTTGCTAGCATCCACAAAAGGCACTTGGGACTCGGAAATGTTCTATTCCAAGCTGCTAAAAGCTAACGGGGGGCTGCAGGGGAGGAGTGTTCAGATTGTTGCTCAACAAAACATACCTTGGGTTATTTTTTCTAAATTTTTCTTCTTCACACACCAGCAGTTAACAGGAAACACTGATCCTGATTTGTAAACTGCTGACTAAAGTTAAAGCTTCTAAAATGTCTACTGTAAACTCTGGCTGCTGCTGCAAAAATGAATACTGCATAGATTTTTCCTTTAAGGAATCCTTTCCTGATAGCTTCTGCTTCTATTTAGGTAATGATGAAGCTGGAAAATCACGCTTTCTCTACCAAACTCCTTTACTGTTTATGTTACCGTGGGGTTTTTTTGTTGTTGTGTGTTCTGAATAAAGGCAAACAGTTTGGCTATTCTAAGATTTAATTTTTTTTCGTGCTGCTTTGTGCCGCTGGTGAAATGCACGCAGAATAAGAAGTATGCTTAAATGCTTCAAGAGAGCCACCATGTTGGCTGGTGTTTTATAAGCACGTTGCAGCCTCTTTCTCTGGGGTAAATGGCTGTGCTGAGATCTGATGAAATTATGTGTCCACGGTGCTTTGTATTTTAAGTCAGCCTCTTGAATGTTTATTTTCTGGTGAATTAATTTAAGATCACTTTTTATGACCATATTTTTCTGTGGATTAAAAGTATATACCTGAATAAGTAGCCGAACGCAGCTGATGTCTTGCATCCTGCAAAGCTGTAGGTAAAGTAACGGTGCACTTGAGCCTGTTGGAGGCAGGGTAACTTAAATTATGTCTATATAATACATACTTTGGCTGAAATTCTTTTTGTGCAGAGACTGAATACTTGTTCCATATTAGTAGCAGCTGAACAAACCTTGTGTTGACCCTTTGCACAGGGATGAACTTTGCCTAAGGAAAAAAGGGTAGTAAAATGTCACAGAAGTGTGACATATTCTGCCTACATTAACTTCACATGGAATGTAGAATCAGAATATGTTCAATCTGTTCTCTGAGGAGGAGGAAAGGAAAAGGTGCTGCAGGAATAAAATGAGCTTATAAAACAGCTATCAGTGCTAAAATGGGAATGTGACCCTTATTCTTTTTGCTAAAGATGTGTGTAAATGTTAAGCAGCAAGCATGTTTAAAGTGCTTGTTTCTGTCACATGCAAACATGATATTTGGTAATTAAAGTGCAGTGAAAGCAAAACGGGTGGTGGACACTGGACAGGCTTGATAAAACCCAGCGCTCGTTCCCAGCGACATGAGGCTGAGGCATGCAGTCGCTTAGGCCAGACAGCGAATAGGCCTGATGGCTGTCTTCTGCACGTGACACTTGCCGTTGCCCCGAATGTCTGCAGTGGGTTTGGAACTTGCAAATTCATTTTTCTTAACTTGCCCTCTTTTCCCCACAACTTCTATCTTTACTCCTACTATCCGTATAAAACACATATCCATATTTAGAAAAATTAATACCAAAGTTAGTCTCTTGATTATTTTCTATGTATTACCATAATTTGTTTTAATTGTATTGTTGGCATCAAAAGAAGATCCATTCAACTAGGAATACCCAACTTGACATAAAAGCTACAAAAACTCATTAATCCTTTCAGTTATTTTTAAAGCAAGCACCAGAAGGAACTACAATCAATACCAAAGGTCACTCTACATTAAAAATATTCCAATGAGCTTAAAAATTCAGGCATTTATCTATTATGCAGTTATTGCTGATGAAATGTAGGATGGAAGTCCATACATAAATTTGCATGAGCAGCTTATAATGCTCCTCTGGTATTGATAGGATGTTCAAGATGCACAAATTATTAGACAGATACCAGCAGAATGTAACAGATAGGGGGATAGTGCTCATTAATACACTTTTAATGTATAGTACTATTGAAATAAAACTCTGTGGATCAATATTCTTACTGTTCAGTAGAGACATCTTTGTGAAGCAAGTAATTAAGCAATGTCACTGGCAAAAATAATTAAAGGTGTTGTGAACAGATAGGAAGATTAAGCAAGGGGAAGGTGCTGCCAGGTGCTACTGGGCTGCAGCAGCATGACAATTCTGTTTTCTCTTAAGATACCAAAGCTAAGAGCATCCTTATAACATCCCGGCAGTTTTTTATTTCTTTACCTTGCCTCCTTCCCCAAACGTGCAGTACAAATGAAATGTTTTTACAGCTATGGCTAAATGCAACAGGAGCTTTCAGGAAGGTGGAGAGAACAAATTGAAAACATGACTTAACTGTCTGTTTAAAAACCTGGGCCTGATCTTGCTCTTTGTTTCATGTTGTACCTGCGCTGAGCTCCGTTTCAGTTCCGCATCGCAGGTGCGGGCCCCAGGCTAACCCATTGCCGCGCATACAGGCCGCAGCAGCGGAGCTCGGACTCGTACGTTTTGGGTAGAAGTATCCCAAGCTTCTATCACTCATGCTTAAAAGTGATTGTTTACTAGCAGCAAACCCAATGGTAGCATGACTTAGTTTCCCAAGCCTTTGGGGGAAGAATAATTAGTAACTGGACACTGGATTAGTATAAAATTCCATCCGAGAGATGAGTTCCTCTAGTTAGTGGCTGCATTCATTTTTCAAAATGTTCACGTGATAACTGTAGCCTATGCCTTCCTCTCTTGGATTGTTTCAGAAAGCAATTAACTAAACTGGCTGGGACCTTGATGTGTTAAACTTCAGGAACTGTGGGAGTATTAGCATTTTTCCTTGTACAAATATAAATCAGATGTTGAATGCAGTTGTCTCCAGAATAATTAGGTTTTTGCTATCAAAATTTCAGTGTAATCAGGAATGTCCAATAACTGAGGGCTCATTTCCTTCAAAATAACTTAAAGATGGAAATTCTAGGTAGGCTTTCAGGAGAGCTGCCTATAGTAGTAGGTTTTGCCCTTTTCTATTTTATCTGTGGTTAGGAGGTGAAGAATCGTGGTTAAGAATTTAGTACCTTTTATTGTATGCATTTGGGCACTCGAATTGATTTTTGGTGCTGGTGTTTAAGCTACCATTCGGTTTTTACTTGATATTGTTGGATAAAATATTTAAAACCAGTTTTCCTCGTGTCAAGCGGTAATATCTTGGCTGCACAACTGGTTCACTGCAAGGAAAGGTGTGGGGTGTCTCACCTCAGGGCAGCTATCACGCGTTAGTTATTCTGAGTCAAAGCTCAGACAGGCTGTGGCAGGTTACTTGCACTGCACCGTAAGTAGATCCGGTTGTCTATAGGTGTGGAGCAGAGTGAAGACAAGGTCTGTAACAAGTTTCCCTGGCCGGAGGGCAGCGCGACACGCACCGCGAAGAGGATACACCAAATGCACCGCGAAGAGGATGCACCGAACTGCAGGGAACAAAAGGAGGAGAAACAAAGCAAGGGAGGTGGGGGCTAGCACGCTTCCGGGGTCAGATGAGAGTGAGAACAATGAAAGTGATGACTGTGATGATTTGGATTCACGTTAATTAGCTATGACTGTTGGGGCGGGGGAAGTCATTAAGCAATCCACCTCTTTCAAAACATATGTTAAGGTATAGGGCATCTGGATAAGGGAAATTATCTTCCCTCTTAAGAACAATGTGAGCAACGCTTTCCTTTAAGGAAGTTGCTAAGGTTCCTGACAGCAGGGTAGAGCTTGAAAGTACGGCCTGAATACATTCAACAAGTGGAATCTTATCAACAGACATATGATAGGAATGGAAGGTATCTTTTAGGGGAAAAAAAAATCTTCATGAGCTTTAAATTGATTACGGACTGCGGAGAGTGGTTCATGGCTCTGATGTACCTGCAGTTGACGTTTGCATTCTCGCACAAAAGATGTTAATTATTTTTATTGAAGTTTCTGCTGGTAGTTCAATTGGAGGTGTTCAGCTGAGACTGTATGCTTGAGCATATTATCTCTTTGGTCTTAGTATCTGCAGGCAAAGAGAAAGAAATGTAGAGTAAAGCAGTGGTGTGAGAGCGTTGCACTATGTGGCAGCATCAGACTTCTTAAACCTGGCGCCTTCGGCTCTTCTTGTGTCCTTGCTGTATATAACTGTTCCAGATCTTACGCTATCTTGAAAGAAAACCAACCACACACTAACCTCGGCAGCAGCCGTTACAAATTCCGCTTTTCCTATTTGGCAGAAGTTTCCGGACAAAGCTCACAGCTTCCCCTAATTCTCCCTTTCAGAATGCCTCTTTTTAAAAGTACGTTATGTCTGCTTGTTTCCCAGTTTCCACGCAGTCAGCATGTGCAGATTGGCTTTGCTCACTGTTGACTCTCGTCACTAAAGAAAAAGTAATACTGGAGGTTTCATTAGAGGAAGAGGCTTTTGCAGCCCTAAGCAGAGAAGCTGTCCTGGGCCCAGTTCAAGACTTAGACGGTACAGGCCCCAAGCTCTAGGAACACTAAATAATCTTAAAATTTTAGCTTTTCTTTAAAATAAATAAATCCCTTCTCGTTATTCCTGGATGTTGATGAAACCTCTATAAACAGCACTTAAACGTGCAGTAGTGAAAGCTCTTTGGGGGTTTTTAAGGCAACATGACCACAAAAAAGATGCTGAGGGGCCTGAGTTGCTTCGCGCATCTGTGATTGCACGCCACCCAGCCCTTGGTGCTGGTTGACAAAGTTGATGTGTCATATGCTCAGCTGAATTTCTACGGCAGTGAGAAGCTGGATGTGTATGAGTCTCTTCTCCAATTACATCAGCTGCTCCTAGAACTGTGTGCAAGGAAAGTATGATTTGACATATTTACTACTTCGCTTTAATTCTGGCTCAGTTTGGGTTCTGACATGAAGTGCAAGCCCTGGTGCAGACTAGAATTGCACCCTGTGAAAAGCAGACAACAGCATGGCCCTGTTATCCTACCAAGTCTCATGTTCTGCTAGGTTATCTTCCTCCTTCCAAGCAGCAGGGTCCGTTAGCTTGGAAATGGGGTGACCAAAAGAGCATTCTATCGGCGTATTCTGGCATTAAAGCTGGGCTTAGTGCCTTTTCATGGCAGTGCGTCTACAGCGTTGTATCTATTTGACACGATCCCATAAGAGCTGCTTTCCTTTCCGAGCCCGTTCTTCTGTCCAAGACGTGGGGGGATTCAGATGTAGCTCTTCCACTTTAGCCTCTGTTACTTACTGCATGCTCCAGGCAGGTGAGCGAGTGGATTTGCCAGTCTCAAGGATACTTGTTTCTTCTCTATCCTAAAAACAGACTACAGCCCAAAAGGCAGTTCTGCCAGACCTTCAGGGCACCTTCTCTGGTGTTCAGTAGCAGAAAATGAAATTGTTTCACCTCACTTGGATGGGTACGCGCTATGGGCTTTAGAGATAAATTGGTATCTGAGGAAATTTATTCATTCTTCCTATTGGAGACAATGATTATGAGACCAGAAGTGCCTGCCTTTGACAACAGAGAAATTCTCCACAGCTGGGTTAGGTGAGACATCTTGCTTTTAAATGGCTAAAGCTAAATGAGCTGTGTCTTGCCCTAGGTGCCCAACCTTATTGCAGCTCTGGGTAGACACTTTCTTTTAAATGCCACATTTAGAAATGAAGACTCAGGCTTCCATGAGGTACTCTTGAAAGCATTTTTCTGTGTTGTTAATATTAAACACAGATAATCCTAAATTAGCCTTCTGAGCCCGCTCTCACAGAGCGCTTCAAACTACTTCGAAGTTTTTGTTCCTAGAGCATGTTGTATTTCCTGTGAGAGGAGAAACAATAATATGTAGGCTTTGGTTGCCTATTATACTGGCTTTAGAGAGAAACAGGGTTTGCACAGATGTTGCTGCCTGGTAGAACACGTACGTACATACGTATACATATATTTGCAAACTAATAGTCAAAGTTTCTGTGCTGAGGTGCGCGTGATTTTAAAATTCTTGGCAAATTAGCTGCATAGAATTGGGTAAAACACAGTCGTATTTCTTCTTTCACAAACCCTTTTCTGTGTTGCATATCTTACTTAACTGGTAAGGACTTGTCCCAGCGATGCAGCCATCCTGGCTATCTCCCAGGAAACCAATTTAGCCTAATGATAGTGAATGACAATGACTGCTGCTTAATTGGGATAGTATTAGCCAAAATTCAGCTTATATGAAAAGTAGTTGGCCGGTGTGGTGAGGTTAAGTAGTGTTTAACCAGGTGTTAAATAGGCCGACGCTCTCCTTGCTGAAGAGGAAGTAGCTGGGCTTATTTAACACATCAAAAAATGTGAAGTGGATATTATTCCAGCTTTTTATGTTGTTAATATATGACAGCGTAACGCACGTGTTCACTTTTTAGAAAGCGGATTTTAAGTGGGGCAGCCGTCCCTCTCCAGGAGAACCTGCAGTCTGGAAATGGCCTGCTCCGCGCAGCAGCTCCGAGCGCTCCTCGCTTTCTGCCTCTCCCTCGATGGCTCTTGGCGTCATGTTAGGGAGGGCAAATTTTAACATGTTCTTTGCACCCTAGGGAAGCTGCAGCTTGGAACTGGTAGCAAGTGGTATTATTCCAGCACGGCTGAATGGAGATCCAGGCTGGTTCTGTGCTTGAAGGAGGAACACACAGGTTAACCAAGAGAGTTGCAGGCTGCAATTGGATGGTCCAGCCGGTGGCACTGGCTCAAAGAGGTGTCCAGGAGGTTGCTAGCTGCACGCCGGGAACAGGGTGCAGTCCCCAAGACAGGGTACAAACTTAGTTTGGGAATTTAGTGGTTGTTAATGGTAAGTGCAGAAGATCTAGATGAAGTGTACCGTTTCCTGGTTGAATATATTCCATGTTAGTTTGACTCTCTAAGATAGATGGGAGTCCTCTGCCTCACCTCCAGCGGCTGTATCGCATAAAAGACTGGGCCTGTGCTTGGAGATCCTTGATGCCTACCCCCGTTAATGTCCGCTTAACCATTCTTTGTTCTGGTTTTCCAACCACAACTTTAACACCACAGTCCTCACCTTTCATTTTCTTTTCCACTTGAAAAAGAAAACTTCTACCATCCACTGTGCTGTCCCCACAACGGAGCAATCGAGGCACATTCCTTCTGCTTCATTCGTATTTTGGCCCCGAGGTCTTTAATTCTTAAATTCAGGTTCTGAAGCAGTTGTTTAAGCATTAATATTGGATCATACTAACATTTCTGACCCACTAAATCAAGCACCTTTATTAATAAACATAGTGTCATTAGTTAGTGGAGCGTTTGTTTCATCCCTTCTTTCTCTGCTGGTGCCTGGGATACGGGGACCCTTTCCCCATGCTATGTCGCTGTGATTTAGGTGTGCAGTCCACTCACACCCTGTGAGTCTGCTCCCTTGGGGAAGGGTGCCTGGCACCCTTCCAGCCCGAGGAGGCCTTCACGGGGCAAGAAACATCTCTCCACATTGGCGAGCTGCTCGCCATGGCAGTCGCCCAACGGGACGTGGCTGTGACACACCATTGCCGGAGCATGAGGTGTCCCACGTGCCCAGGCGTTCTGCAGAGCCCTCCAAAATGCGCCTCTCTTTTGGGACTATCCACAGCTCTGCAGGACTAGACCGTATGTGGCAGGTCTTTTCCAGTCCTATGTTTCTATGAAAATTCAGCCAAGTTTTACAGTAGCTAAGAAAATGTGGGGATCTCACGGTCTGGACTAACCTTGTTTCCCCTCTGAGGGAACTTCAGTGCAGCTCTTCCCCATCAGCAAGTCACCCTCGTTTGGAGGAAATGGCGAGTCTGTTATTTCTGACACTTTAAGAAACAGAATCTTGGAGACAGGCTGATGACGATTAACTACATGCATGCAGTTTTAAAATTATGTGATAGGGTTTAATTAACAGTGAAAGATATTCCAATATCTAGTTCTGTTGCTCAAGAACTATTTCCTGTTGTACAGCTTATTTTCAAGGTCTGTCTCCCTAGAAAACTGTGAAAAGATGGCATAAAATTCTTTTTACAGCAAAACCACAAACTTAAAACTTCAAGCTAAATTTTTTTCTGGTGTTTGTTTAAAACACAAAACATGACACCTATACAAAGCTAACTTATAA
This sequence comes from Anhinga rufa, assembly GCA_013400875.1. Taxonomy (NCBI): domain Eukaryota; kingdom Metazoa; phylum Chordata; class Aves; order Suliformes; family Anhingidae; genus Anhinga; species Anhinga rufa. The sequence continues at coordinate 23,125 of VZTV01102654.1, forward strand.
AGTCCAGAAGGTACAAAAACTAAATCTGTGTGAACTTCCACACCAACCGACCACTTAATTTTAACAAAAAGCCAGGTGAAGCCCCATTTTCAGTTCTTCTGGAAAGCAACAGGGCTCCTACAAGATGTTTTGGTTAATACAGAGCTGAGTTTCCAAGCTTGGGTGCTTTCTGATTTGTACTGTTTGCTAATGGCAAGGCTAACTTGGTCCTGCTTTGCTCCATCACATTGGTCTGTCAGAACAGATGTTTCCTATTGATAAAATAAATATAAATAAGATGCACATTTTTTGCGCTATTTACTTCCTGGAATAATGGCATTACCATTGGAATAAAATAATATTCAAGAAGTGTAAGTGGATAAGGATCTGGTCCCAAAGTACTTGTTATAACACAAGATCGTATCTGAGTAAGGAGGGCAGAAATGTAAAGCGCTCTCCACGATGGTTAGATAAAGAGTGGTTAAATGTAAAAGCAAGTCTCAAGATCACTTCATGATTTTTGTACAGGACCTTAGTATTTGAGTTGTGTGTGTTTGCATACAAAAATGGCTACCCAAGTCCTAAAGCTCTGATTGTGCCTCTCTGCTGTTGCAATTCTTCCATTTTTAGAAACGAATTACACATTTATCAGACTAGCAGCAGACCGAAAGGTTTCGTTATTCAGGGCCTTTTCCTGAGCAGCAGGGGAGATGGTATTGCTTATGTGGATGTGTCCCAGTTCAAAGGTGGAGGAAAATACCATAAAGGAAGAACTAGATGAACTTGAGGACTGTATTAATGGCAATGAAATTGTAATTCAGTTGTATAAAATGCAAATTCATGCCCTTTGAAGGCAACAATAAGGATTTCTGCTCTAAGCTTGAAGCTCAACAGCTGGAAGTGGCTGAGGGAGGGGAGGACTTTGTGTACTCTTTCATGGACTGACTCTCAGGCACTAATGAGACAGAGCCATAAAAGAGATAAATGTGATCCTTCAGGATGCATCAAAAGATTATTTTTTTTACCCAAAACGAGAAAAGGAAATATTAACGCTACTGTGCACAGTACTGTAGTGACACTCCTTGGAAAAGCCAATTCTGGTTACCAAGAACTGTTTCAGAAGATGAGTTCAAATGGGAACAGGTAAAGAAAAGGTCTGGTAGTGTGGATGGGGGGGCTTGTCACGGAAAAGAGACTAAAAATGTGCAAGTGTTCGACCTCTGATGCGCTTGTAGAAAGTGATTGCTTTTTCAGCTTTTGTTTTGCTCTGCTGGGAAGAAAAAGAGCTATTTAAATTCAGAACAAATGGGTGCTCTGGAAAAGGATAGATGCTTGGCTGAGAAGAAACTTTTAATTAAGAGGTTCTCCAGCAGCTTTCCAGTAAGTTCAGTGGGGGTCTACAGGCTCTAATTGGTTTTAAAAATAGAGCTGGATCAGTTCAAGTGTAATAAGGCAAGGTGGCTGTGGTCATGAAGACAAGGTGATACCGGAGCCGTGGGATGCTGCAGCAGAAATGAGGATTTGGCAAGTCCCAACGCCCTCAAGGTGGTAACCCCACAGGGGAAGGGACCTGACTGTCCACACACCCTTGTTCCCCTCCAGCTGGGCATCCGGAGAGCCACCGGTCACTGAAAAAGGCAATCCCACTCCTGTCCCCCGGCTCTTTCCCTGGTGCTGGCGTAGATAGGTGTGTAGTCCCACAATAAGCTCCATTTAAGGGGCTAAACTGGAAGCCTGTAAAAAAAGCATGTTTGGGGGAAGAGTATTGGCTGCATGGACGATTCACACCCATGAATCCTCTCATTACGGCAGAAAGCGTTGTTGGCGCAGGGGGTGCGTGTTAGAGTGCGTAGTGAAGGGGGAGACAGGCCTGAGCCGTTGGGCCATCTTACTTCAGTCTTTTCAGTCTAAAAGACGCTCTTCATTCCATCTGCACAAGCTTCCTAGGAAAATAGCAAGCTGACGTACCTCTACCTCTTCCCACCCCCCTTTCCCCATTCACATGTTCTTCTAATAGTAGCAACTGAAGCTTAAGATTCAAGGATAGATCTCGACGCTGTTGACGCTGGTCCAGGAGAGGCACCCGGTTTGACACGTGCTCCTGCCATTACTGTTTCTTGGTGGCTACTACACTCACAGCATGTGCCCACGGTGAATCTGACCCTGCAGTCCTCTTTGCAAAGATTAAGTTTTAACCAATTCTGGATCTTCTTTAAAGCACTGTAGAGCAATGTTTTCAATATCTTAACTATTACGTTGAATTTAGGTTGTTTATCTGCAACTGTGATCGCACAAGTGAGGTATTAGATTAGATTTTATGGATTCTGATACACAGCTTTTACTGGCTGAGCAGAAGTGCCAGTAATGTAACTTGCAAGAACAGCAATAAAAAAAATCTTTCAAAACATCCTCGTATATTGGGAAATGTGTGCCAGGCTCTGAGCAAGAGGGAGAATAAATGCAAGCTGTGGAGCTGACCATAAAAGGTACTGAATTCCTCCTGAGAGGCAATCATTTAGCAATTCTCAGGAGAATATTGGCAACTTACAGGAGTGCGGTTAGAGACAAGGCGAGAAATAGAAACATCATTTGGTGGTCAATAATGATGGTGTGTTTATTCATAATTACAGGAAGACCTAGCAATGGGCTAAATAAGAAAGCACGTGAACAAACAGGCTAAATGGAAGGAACTAATCCAGTAACTATTTACTGAGCTATGAGCATGACAGATTAAGGGCTTGGAAAAGCTCAAATTAGTTTGGCTTCAGGGTAGCGTTAGGCAATGTTTCAGGTTTAACTTAACAAAAAAAAACCCCGAAAACCCATAAAAAAACAAAAAAAAAAA
>VZTV01102656.1:0-60855 GCA_013400875.1 Anhinga rufa
AAAAAATTGACATTTTCTAGATCACACACCATCGCCGTAAATCAATTTCCATTTTGTGCCCCTGGTGCAAGCTGCTTCCAGCCTTGGTAAATAAATGCCAAGGGTAATGAGTTTTGAAACAACCAGCCCGAAAGTAACAAAGAAAATGACAGTCACTGAAAAATCCTTATACTGCCAGGAAACCTCCTCAACTGCAGCTTAAAATGACTACCGAAACCCAAGTGACTAGGCGGAGGAGACCAAGAATTTGAGCAGGGAGCTGATTTTGTGTCTCTATTTTCTCTTCCTCCTCCAAACAAAGTCATGGAAGATGCGTGGTCCTCTCCTCCTTAGCGACTGCTCCACGGGAGGTAATCACTTGTTGGAGGAGGATGAGCTGCACAGCGACTTTCTAATGTGGGTAATGAACCTCCAAGTGATTTCAGGCTCTTGGAAAGCAGGCGGGGACGAGTGCCAGCCCTGTGCTAGGAAGGGGTTTTACATGGAAAGAAAAGGCAGCTGCAAAGAGCCACAGGAACCCATAACGCAGCCGTCATTCTCAAGCCCATCATGGGGTCAATTATCAAATTGCAAACTGTAATCTCCTGAAGGATAACGGTTTCCTCTCGTTTTGTTTCTGCCCTGAAAGGCCTGTATTACAGCAGTTGTGCAAGTCCTAGTTTGAAGATCCCCTTCATCAAGGGCACGATACCCTGTCTCGAGCTTTATAATTTGCAGGTGGCAAATGCCATTTTGCAACCGTACTGCACCTACCCACCCAGCTGGAGAAAAACCAGACTTGGTGGCACCACAGTGGGACATTAAATGCACACCACTAACCTCCTTACACACAAACAGCACTGGAAATGCCGCAAAGAAACACCCTTTTCAGCATGCTAACCTGAAAAAAGCACGGTGTAAAGTGCAGAGGGATGGAGGGACCGTGGGCAAGTCGTTTCGTCGTGCTGCACCCTTCGTTATCAACAGGAGCACCATCATCCAAGAAATACAATTTGGAAACCTCCCTTCCCTGACAGTCCTGGCTTGCTGTGCAGTAACGACACAAGCATTAAGCTGCCTTTCCATGGGGTCCAAGCCTGCTAGCTGACTTCGGGAGCCCTTTCCACCTAAGCGGGAAGGTGCGAAGCTGTTGGCAGAAGATGCACAAGAGGAACATTTAAATAAACGCTTGAGAAACAGCTCAAACGAGAGCCGGTACCCTCTGCCAGCTTGCGTTAAACAAGAAGGAAAGGTGAGAAACGCTTTCATAGGAAACAAAAACCTCCAAGAGACCCAACACCAAGCCTGCGGTTGCCCTGCGCGAGCGCCGGGACCGCATCGCCCTTCAGCGTGGGACGAGGCAGGAGGCGAGTACGACTCAGGTCCCAGTTTTTGTGCCGAGAAGAAGAGGAGGTCTTTGAAACACCTGAAAATCACCCAGGACGACTGCGCACCCATCAAGCATGACCTCCTGCGTTTTATCAGCTCTGCAGCAAACCTGGCTGTCAACGAGGGAGAGGCTTTCAATGCCATATGCTCTTCTTATTTTGATGGCTCAACTCCCTGGGGAGAGGCGAGAGTCTTTGTTCACCAAACCTGAGGGAGTTCACGTGTTTCTCAAAGCATCTCCTGGTGCTTGGGAGCATCAGTTGCACAGAACAGGAGCAGCCTGCTTCTTGGGTTGCAGGCAGCCTGCTCCCTTCACAGAGATTAACTGCTCCTACAAAGCTTTAGGATACTCGAGGATGAAAGGCAAAGGCCATAAAATCATTAATTTTTATTATTACAAGAGAGTAAAAGCCAACAGTAAAGGCTTGCGCTGACAGCAATCACTCAGTAACTGCCAGTCGTTGTTACGCTCAAAGAAAACAGTGAAATAATATTTGAATAAACTAACAAGAAGGTGCAATTACTGATGAAAGCACCTCCCAGGTGAGACTTCACACACACTCCCGTCAACCCGCAGCTTCAGAGACACACGGCGTGGGGATCAAACACCTCCCACTGCAGTCGAGGCGTCTCCAGTGGCTGAGGACGGAGGCACACATCGCACTTGGCATTTGGGTTTAGTTTTGGTTTATGTTTGCAAAGGAGCTGGCAGCTGCAGCCCGGTCAGGGTCAGGAGCCAGCGCATCTCCCCAGGCCCTGCCGCCGAGCACCCAAACACCCCCCAGTAAGAAGTGATCCTCTGACCAGTGAAATCACTTGATGCATGAAAGTAATTTGAATTTATGTAGCAAAAATGCAAATTCAGCCCTGAGGCCATTCTCCTGTATGCGGCCCAAGAGCCTCCCGGCGCACACACGCTTCAGAGGTGAGTTACTTGGAAAATAAGAGCGAAGCTAATTACCAGTCCCAGCGCACTAAAGCTTTTGTTACGGTTCAGAAGGAAAAGAAACAAAAAAGGCTGATACAGAAAAAGACGGAGCGACTCATATTTGTCTTCTATCAAGAAAAGCCTGGATAAGACAGATCTTCTGCATTCAGAGAAACAAAAGGAAATGCCGGGTCCCATTTGTCCTTGTCTCGCAGCAGACATGCCGTGTGCGTGGCGGTGGGGAGGATGGGTGCCAGGGCAGGGTCCCAAGGGATGTGCCGCTCTCCCTGAACTGCCCGCTGGGTCCACACACTACAGCTCTCCCAGCCCCGGCTTGCCTGCCTGGGGGTGGGTGCCCTGGAATTCATAAAATACCAACGTGTGAAAAATTAGGATAATTTCTGGGAACGAGACAGGCTTCTTAAAATAGAGACATGCGGTGAAGGCGGTGGGTTATCACCAGCGCTGGTCCTTACTCTCTAGTCCAGAGATGTTGCACATCCAGGAGCCAGCCCACACTGCTCCATGCTCTGAAAATTACTTTTTTTAGCAACGGAAGAGGGATAGAACACACGCAGCCGATATAAAACCTTGGAGAGCCAAGAATCCCAGCAGAGCAGCCATCGGGCAGAGAAAGCAAATGGAGCAGGGAAAGCGCATCATCTCAGGATACAGAGCAACACCAGCACACCGCCTTTTCCCAGAGGGCAAACTGCATCCCTGGCTGTGCGTCCCATGAGCTCCGTCATCTCCTACCGCGGGCGACGGAGACGGGGCACCCTGCGCTCACCCTCCCCGCTGTGCCGCTCCTGGGACAGCGGCTGCAGCATCCAAGGGTCGGAGCAGCGGAAACGAAGCTGGGCCGCGGAAAAAGAAAAAAGTTTGCAACTAAAAGCTTAACAGGGATGATTCACACTCCCCTGCTACAAAGAGATGTCCCTATTTGCCAAGTATTTCACCTTGGCTTGGCAAAGGACTCTCAGCCAAAGGCACCTAAGTCACGTAAGCTCAGTCCAGCGTGAAAGCCTTGGCACGGAGCAAGAGCAATATTTGGGTGTCCTGCTCAAAGAAGGGCTGAAAGAGAAATGGAAACTCCATATGGCTGCTTTATTTATCTAGCAGCTTTATATATTTAGCCGGCTGCAAAGGGAAACGTGCGGCTGTTGAGAACAATGATACCAGTTCCTGACACCGCGCCGTGCCCCAGGAGAGAGCTGTTTACAGGAAAAAGCCTTTGCCCCGCAAGCCCAGCCAGGCTGCGAGGAAGCGAGCAGATGGCCGGCAGCCCACGGCGGGCACCGACACGCACCCCGGCCACGCGGCAGCTGGAAAACAATGTCCCCAGCTTTGGCGAGGCTGCCGGAGCACAGCCCAGTTCAGGAAGGGCCGTGAAGCTGCGAGCCCCGATGACTTTGCTGCTCTTGGCACGAGCAGAGAGGACCTTTGCTGCAGCCCCGGGGCCAGGCGGGGTGGGGAATCGGGGACCCTGCATCGCTCCGGAGCGGGGCCAAGCGGTTGGTAGCTCCAGCGGTGCTGCTGACATGAGACGGCAAGAGCTACCAGAGCTTAACTGGCCCTCCAGCTCGAGCAGGTGAACGAGTTCCCCTGGCAGGAGGGAAGGCGGCAGCACGCCAGCATTTCTACAAAGCCCAAATGCGCATGCGAGGCGTTTGGTGCCCGGCTCGCATCGCCCGGGCCATGCGCACAGCCACGTGCTGACTGATGGACAGACAGATGGACTCCTGGCAGTACGTTTGCTCAGGTCCAAAGCCCATCCGCGGAGCAGCATGGGGAGGAAAACGGCTGTGCGAAAGGGAAAGGAAGTGGAAAGGGAAAGGAAAACGTCTTTCACTCTCATGAACAAAACAAAAGCCACAAACAATTCAAAGCGTGCCACAGCATCCAGCCTACAAACAGGGCTACGGCGAATCTTGCTCAAGAGCCTGCCGCAAAGCGACAAAAGCCACTTCATCTGGGCGCTGCGAACATCCCCGGCACGCGCGGCATTATTGTGGCTTCTTCCCCCTGGGATGAAACCGCAGTCTCTTCCCTCCTTCCTGAGCCCACCATGGGCTGGAGAACCAGTCCCGAGGGTCTGCCCGAGCCAGCGCTGTCGGCAGCCAGCCTGCCAGCGCTGGAGGAGCAGCGAGGGCAGGGGAGCAAAGCACTCCCTACGGGCAGCTCGCAACCCAAAACGCTCCCTTCAGGAGCATCGCCCACGTACTGTGGAAGTAGAGCCGTGGCCAGGACCTGCGATGAATCCATTAACAGCGAGCTCGTGTTTGGGAAATACGCTTTACGCCGCACTTGAGTCCCAGGCTCTGAAAGCATCCAAGAAGCACGGAGCAACCTGCAAGCGGTGAGACTCAAGGCTCGTTGCTCTCGCTGTCTCCGCACTCAGGCTTCCAATATTTGGCAGAGAGATCAATATGCGCGGTGCCTGCACCCCGGCCTCACCCCGGCCTCACCCCGGTTTTACAGGCGCGGGGCTGTTTTGGGGACCCGCTGGAGGGGGAAAATCAGAGAGCGCTGGAGACTTTGCATCTCCTCCTGCAGCTGCTGCTAACGAAGCCGGGTCACTTCACAGCCTCGCTTCATGAGAACCCAAATCTAGTGACGTACAACGTACCTAAACTCACAGTGACTTTATAGTATGCAGAGAATATGCTAGCACAAACATCAGGGATTTGATATAAAATAGCCATGTGTGCACATAGGGGAGGAGAAAGTGAGAACACTTTCACCTGTGGTGCCATTTTATAGTCTGATATATCAGCTGCAGGACAAGAGGACACACACTAACTTGCATTACTACTTTCTCTCAAGTCTAAATACTGATAAAATGTTTTAAAAGTTGTTGTTTTTTTTTAAATTAAAAAGCTGCTGCCCCCAATGCTTGCTTGTTTGAATGAAGGAGAAACCGGGTCTATGCAAAGTCTGGCAGAAGTGAAAAGGAGACATTTGCCTTGTGATTGACAAGATAAAGCCTCCAAATGATTGACAGGACAAAAGGCTTTTGTTTTCAGTTGATAGGCAATGCAGTAATTTTCTTTAAATGGCATCTTTTCTCCCCAAGTCTTTCTGGAAAAAGCACAAACCGCAAGACAACCCCCCATATTGAGCTGTATCAATCCCCTGCCCCGGCGAGGTGGCTGAAGGCCGATTACCGCCGCATTTTCTATGGTCCAGAGCCTGAAGAGCCCAAGTAAATCAAATACATGCTTGAGACCTAACCCTGCTCCCATAACAGTCCCATAACAGACCCAATCACTCTGCAAACGGATGGCAGCGGCGCTGCACAGCACCAGGGAATATTGTACATCATTATATTCTGGGTAAGGAGTGCCTTCTCTGAAAGCAAATCCTATTGCATCCCTGCCCGTTTGCCTCTTTTCCCAGGCTCCAACCCTCGCCAGCTTCCCTTCCCCAGCAAAAAAAAATAAAAATCGATGCGCTTTATGTGTATTATGGTGACAAATTTAAGTTATGTTAGATATACCGATAGGCATCTTGCAGGGAATCAGGTATAGCCCTTCTAGAGGAGCCGGGGTGCTCCACGAGACAGATTAGCTCGGTGAATCCCCGCGGACATCCCAGCACGACTCCACCCAACCACCTCCGCTACCAGCATCGCTCCTTCAGCATCTCTCGTGGTGACCAGGGCTTGCATCCAGCCCCCAGAAACACCCGCCTGACTAGCACGGGTTACTTCCCACCCCAGGGGTTGTTATATCCATTCCCAACACGCACCCAAAACACCAGAAGACCTAACCCTGCAAACACTTGCACGGAGATGGCCGTACGGAGCAAGAAATTCATCCCCCGTGGCGGAACTCTTCCCTTCATGAGTAATCTTTGCTCACACAGGGCAACGGCATGCTGTGAAATCAAAGGGCTGCTAAGAAGCGGGTGTCACCCCGTTTCTGTGACCTTCGTGGCAGATATCTGGCTGCAAGGGGCGTCTTCGCGCTCTGAGCGCCGCCTGAATAATTCATTTTGGGGGGGATGCGATGGCTGAACAGCGGGAGGGAAGGAGAAGGCGACCCGAGGGGGTTTGCTCTTGCTGTTCCTCTCTGTACAGTTCCCAGTGCCAGGTGGATCAGCTCTCAGAAGCAAAACTAACCATATATTAAATATCATTTTATTTTTAAACAAAGAAAAAGGAAACTGTGTAAAAACAATTAAATGAATCTCAAAAATTCACTCTTCAGACAAAACAATTAGGTGCATTTCAGCCAAAACCAGGAATGTTTTCAGTTAAGTTTGTTTGGGGCGGAAAAGTAAATAAATAAATTAAAAAGATGAGAAAACCCAAGCTGCCAGCACCGTTTTGCCCTGCTGTAACCCGCTGGCTGCCAGCGCTGCTATGACAGCGAGAAAGATGCTTTGCTTTGCTGCAAGTGCACGAGGAGGTCCGTGCAGGGGACGGATCCTGGCGCAGCTAATCCGCACGTCTCCCCTGGAGGCCTCCAGAAATACCTGCAAAGCAGAGCTCGTTCCCGTACACACCTACTGTTTACGCCAGTATTTGGGAATAACACAGTGTCATTTACCAGCGAAGCAAAGTGCAAACGGAGGCAACTCAGAGCATCTGCCCTCTGTCTCGGTGAAAGCCCCACCGCATTCAGCTGGAGGGACAAAGATGACGGAGATGGGACAGACCCATTCGACTCTCAGAAGCCAGACTTGACCATCGCAACAAATACATACATATTTTCTGCGCATAAGTGCACGTCTGTCACAAAAATCACCATATCCCACAGAGCCCATTTTACTGAGTCACCTTCTGGACTGACCCTGACAAGAGGCAGAAAACATCTTTGTTTGCCAGCAGCAAAAAACCAGCAAGCCAGAGGTAGGAACTGCACCATCAGCTTTCTGTGATATAATCACAGCTGTGTCCCAGATACAGTCTTCTTTTTAAAAGTAATAATAATCTATACACGAAAAGAACAGAAACATTATGTTTTGCGTATGAATAATGACTTAGGACACCAGGAAAAAAAAAAATCCCACGCGTGTCAAATGACACGGTTGTGAGACCATCTCGCATCTGTTATCTGTCTCCATCACTCCTCATCTCTCCGGCTTTCCCGAGAAGTTAATAAATATTTAAAAAGGGCAATAGCTCCATTACTCCTCACTTATAATATTGGAAGATTAGAGCCCATAAGGGAGAGAAAAGAAAGCATCACGGGGAAAAATGTCACCATAATACTACAACACTGTGCACCCCTAATCCTGCATCTAAAGTAGTTTTTATTTGGAGTTTGGCTGCCAGGGCAGGAGGCACAGCTCTGGGCGTATAAATGAAGGTAACTCGAAGCAGGCACGAGGCTCAGACTTTCTCAGCAGCCGCCGTGCAGTGTGGCCAGCACAGAGAGCCGCTCTCAATATCCTCGTTGTTCTCTTAGCAGAAACAGGCTGGAAAGCTATTAATTATGAACCAGAGCTGGCATGCTCCCTTCACAGCAACGGCGATGAAGGAAAAGATATCCCAGCCCGCTCTGCTGGCTTGGGTCTGCTCTGGCAGTAGAGATGCAACGAGAGCAGTGGGTGGCACCAGTGACTTAGCAAGCATCTTGGGGTTTGGGGTGGGTTTTGCTTTTTTCTTCCTCTTTGGCTGACAACCAATTTCTTTGAGAAGTTTTGCCTTTTTGTTTTGTTTTTGAAAGAGGAAAGGTAAAAAAATAAATTTAAAAAAAGGAAGCTTCAGTTTGTTTGTTTGTCACGCAGAAAAGAGCAGGCACTGAGTTTTGGGAACTTCCCCCGTGAAGTCAGAGCTGTAACGGCTTCGTGCCCATACTTACCCTAAGGGAGGGCTTGACTTTACTCTGACATCCCGAACCCAGTGCAAAGAAACCCAAGGCCAGCAGAAATCTCATGCTCAGAGTTTGATCCGACCGTAAGCATTTCATTGCTGTTTCAAAGAGCGCTAAGGCATCCAAAGCCAGCTCCCGGGGGCAGATGAAGCAGCCTGGGCATCGCTCTGCATTTCGGCCAGCGCTTCTGCCCTGGAGGACGGGTGTCGAGGCATCCCCTGTATCTGAGTCAAGGCAATGGCACTCCTTGGAGAGGGTGACCGCGGAGGCAGCCGGCGCGGCTGGGGGGCTGGCGGGACCCCGCCGGGCAGGGGGGTGCAAGCACGTCCTCGCAGAGGCACGGTCCCGAGCAGCCCCGCAGCAGTGCCACAGACACCTTGCCCGCATCAGCCCATCGCTCCTGACAACTATTTTTAGATAAAGTTCATTATATTATTTTCTTCCCGCCCACGCTGTCACGATCCAGTTCTGCGAAAACTTGGGGTTTACGTACGCTTTCGCCGTTAAAAACGCAGGGGGAAAAAACCGAAATGACTGCAATGCCTTGCAGGTTACCGTTCCAACTAAAATACCCAGCAGTGACTCCAGCCAAGGGGAGCACTGCTTTTGTGGTGCACGAAAGCCCGGAGCCTGCCCGATGACCTGCATCTAAGGAGAAGTTTGTAAGGGAAAGGCGAGCCGACGGTGAGTGTAGCTCCAGCCCCGGAGCCAGCACAGCCCCAGCGCTTCCCTGGCTCCAGCCTCCTCACTTCAAACCACCCAGCTCTTTGCCGAGCTTTCAGCCCCTCATCCTTCCCCAGCCGTCAGCCCAGAAGCCCATATCCTTGATTACTAACTCTTTTACCTCATATTTCTATGCAGGAACCACAAAACTTCACAGCACAGCAACTAAAATATTAAAGCAATAAATATCCGTATATTTATATAAATCCTCACATAAACATTTTGGTCACAACCCGCATTGATTCCCCCCCCCCTCCGCCTCGCTTCACTCAGGCAATATTGATGTGATGATATTTTCATGCATTACAAGAATGTTTTTTCCTCTCAGAAGGAAATGGATGAAGGAAGTCAGCCCCAGCCGCGAGCGTGCCGACAGCCACGCCACGAGTACGGACTTTGGAAAAAGGCTGAAGAAGGGCAATTTCATGTGACTGCATCATAATTTTAATCTTATTTCCTTGTTTTGGGGGCAGATTCAGAGCAGGCAGTGAAGCTTACTAGAAGGTAAAGATGCTCTCCATGAGGCTACTCATGGGTACCTGCGTGTGCGGCAGCGCCCGAGTGAAATCCATCTGAATGTTTCTACAATGCCGTTACTAAAAAAGCTCCGTTCTTCACCCTGACTGGGACTGATGACTACTGTAAACCACAGCTCCTCTCCCAGCCCCTCGAAGCACGCTTGCTAGCACCCGGCTGTTCCAAAGGAGGACTTGCCGATGACAAGTACCCAAGTCATTAACCCCAGTTCACGCTGCAAATCGTACATATAAACCTTGCTTTTGGGTCTTCTGCAAGATGGGTGCAGGCTGTACAAAGAGACAAGGCTTGAGGACATGAGGACACCCACAAGGTCTGTGTTGCTGAAAATCACAAAAATAAATGGCGCTACCCGCCCGGCTCATCACCACTGTCCTGCGGGACAGAGGGAGCTCCTCCGTGGAGCTCCGTCCTTTCACGCAGACGCGAGATGACAAAGACGTACATCATCGTGGCAAAGGCAGCACTGCAGAGGAGCTCTCATCAGATCCGCCTTCAGACCAGAAAGTAGAAACGAGAGCAAAGCATGACCACAGCTACAGTGGGGCGAGCCCAGACGCCGCGTTTCTAGCACATAGGGAGGTACACAAATTTAATTTATCAGGGTCAACTCTTTTTTGCCAAGGGAATAGCCAGCTGGAGCAGGAGGGGATAAAACCACTGATTCTACATTAATTTTAAAGCTGTTCAAAAAGTTACTGCTCCACACTCTTGTGCATCCATACGCAGCACGTGCAGCTCTTCGCTCACTGCTACGCCTCAGCGGCTCTTCTGTCTTTAGCGGCTGGGGTCCTAACACTGCTAACCGGGATTTAATTTGCTCTTGCTAATATTTTATCCATGTTATTAGGTCATGTTTTCCTTTCCACTTGAAAGGCATCTTCAGCTTATTGGCAGCAGTGAAATTAATAGAGAAATCATTAGAAAGCATAAGGCTAGGGCCGTGCAAATCACACACCACAGAAGATTATTTCCAAACAATAAAATTAATTGGTGTCATCAGCCACTAGCAGAAACGCAGAGAGAGTTCGCATTAAAAAACATAGAGGATTATTGACAGCCCGTGCCTCCTCATACATAAAACATTTGATGGCATAATTTTATTTTATTATTTTCTATGCATGAAGGCTTTCCCTGCATGGAGCTGCAGAGAGTTGAACCAGACAGCAAGACGCATCTGGGACAGCGATACCACAGCAATACCCTGGCTCTCGCCCACACAACGTAGCTACAAATCATCCAAAGGCCTGGTGGATTTGGGTGCATGGCTTGAGGCAGTATTAACCACGCTGATTTTCAGAGGACAAGCACTCAAAACCTTCTGCAAGTCAAGCCCTACAAAGATGGGCTGTCTGGACCCAAATTTAGTGGTTTCTTTTTGACGCCTGGGACACAAGGACTTGCCTGTTGCAGGCGCTTCCAGAGAGCAAATCCAACAGCAAACCGCATAGTCCTGGCACAACCCGTGTTCAGCTCACGGACTCTGAAGCAAACACCCTCCTCATCCTCCAAGGTTCAGGTCTGGGTTCACAGCATCTTCCTGGGCTCTCCCATCACATCGGGGTCTGGCCCCTTGGTGACCCATGGAAGCCACGCAAGCAAGAACAGAGGATTTTGGCCCTGGCTACAGTATTTTCCCCCCAGTATAAAAAAAATGGCTGCAAAACAGTAAAACCCATACACTTGAGAGAGGCAGATACGGTCATCATCTGAGCAAAGCAGAGTAAATACTATAGTGCTGCCATTGCCAGGGTGGTAAAGAAAAAAAAAAGAGAGAGAGAGAACGATTAATTCCAAGTCTCAAGAAGGCATGCATGAATTTGTTTTGTTTCAGACGAAAAAGAATAAATAGTAGCCTCAAGTCAGGATAATATTTATTCACATGCTTCACTTTGAAGTTCAGCTCCTGTTGACTTCACGTGGTGCGTGCACACGCTAGATCTCCTTGAGAAGAGAGCTTTCCAAAACTGCAGCCCTGAGCAAGGAAAGGAAGAAAGGAAAATGTTCAAACCCAGGTATTAACGAAGCAAGATAGGCCTCAGCACCGGGGAAATTATCGCTGTCCCTCCAAAATACAAAGGAGAATTTAAATGGTTTTATTATTGCACCTCCCCCAGACGGCGCAGACCTGTAGAGCAATTCTCTTAGGTTCAGGGAACTGAGTTTTGTGGCAGGAAAAGCAAAGCGAGAAGGAGAGCCCAGTTAATCTCCAAGATAAATCCCCGTTCACTTGGTTTCTGCCATAAAGAGGCATTTCTCTATACTGCCATTTCTTCCTGACATCATTTGGATGCATTTCCACACTTGCGTGAATACCTGGAGAGCTTTAGGCAGGGAAAAGGGCAGGAGCAGAGACACATCAACAGGCAGAAACACGCTGGCGCTGGTGGCAATGCATCCACACGCACAGCAAAGCCTCGAAAAGCTCCATTACGTCCAACGTCCCCGCGGCAAACTCCTTCCCAGCCCCACATAGTAGCTGCCTTACTAAGACATGAGCTTGTCTCCAAGACATTTCTGTTTTCATAAAATAACTCTGGATATCCTCCTCCTTCATGCATGTGCCTCGAGCAGAAACCACCAGCCCCGGGCTGGGTGATGGGGCGGCAGCTTTGTGCACCCAGCCTCAGCACGTGAACTCCGATTTCAGGTCAGGCTCCAAATCGCACACGGTGAAAATCTTTATGCATTTTGCAAACATTTCCGTGGGGGTTTGCTCACACATGCCGAGGAGCAGAAAAATCAAACAGCCCTGCCTTCTCCAAACAGAAGCACCACGAGAGTCATTCTGCAAAGAGCCACCAGCTCCTTCCTTTCCTCCCCAAAGCAGGGAATATTTTCTTTTCCAAAATACTAAGTGCACCATGGATATTCATTAGTATCAAAATCCCTCTTCCACTTCACCTGCTGTATTGTCCAGAATGCAAAGACACGGGAAAGGAAAGCTTCCCTCTACATATCTTGCATCTCTTATCTCTCTCCATGGGTCCCCTGACGGGCTCTACTAAACATGTGACTAAACCAGGAAGCTGAATTACACCCCGATACCCTTCCTTAATGAACACTACTGGGTAATATCTCTTATCTGACCTTTCTTTTAGCTGGGTCTCTCATATTTATGGTCATGCTTCATTTTTCTTTAAGTGTGCCCTTGTTATGGCATTTATTTATTTATGTTTCAGAAGAGAGTAGGGTAAAAATGGATTTAATGGAGCTAGAAATAGAATGGAGGAAAACCACAAAAATCTAAAGATCTGCTTGTCCTTCAGACAGCTTACATGAGCAGGAACTTGCTGTGACTAATTTTAATTGATCGCTACCTCTTTACAAGCCTTTCTGTGGCAAGGCAGAGCTGGAGAAGTATCTGGGAGGAGCAAAGTGCCTGAAGTTACATGGGTTTTGGCCGTTTTACACCCCTGTTAACACCCAGCGCAAACAGAAACGCCTGTTGCAGATCGTGGCGCGCTGAAATACAACTTCACAGAACCCAACAGCTCCCGGGACCAGCACAGCAAAACCCCGCTTTCAAAAAGCTTTCTCCAGCCGCACCACCGGCCAGCGCAAGTGGCTGCACCTCTGATTACCTGCTTCCAGGGCTTCTGGCGCTCCCCGCTCCCTGCATTTTGAAGGCGTGTGCCACTGTGAAAACAAGAAGCCCGAAGCTGAGCACCCCTGGCCACAGACCATCCATCCCCAGCCAGTTTCTCCTTAGCCTAGTTGAGGGCAGGTTTTCTTCACCTTCCCTTACTTTTCAAGTTCTCCCCCTATCAGGGTTAAAACCGATTAGCTGACAAAATGGTGCGATACGGTGGTGAGCGTTCAGGCTCTATTGCTCCTCTGAAGGATAACTGCTCTTCTGTGAGCCATTGACCAAGAAGAGGCACATTAGAAGAAGCCAGTAGGTGTGCCAAGGGCTCCTGCGAGGGGCAATTAAACCCTTTTATGTGCCAGAAAACAGCTGTAGAGGTGGGAGAGGCTGCCCATAGCCCTGGTGAGCCCCCGCGCACCTGCAGAGGGGAGCTGAGCAGCACAGACCGAGGCTGGGGCACATCCCTGCCGGGTCCCCTGCCAGGGAGCACAGGGGACTGGGCTGTCATCACACCACGGCTCTGTCCTCTCCACCGCCCAGCCTGGCCACCAGTCCCGGTCCCACACAGGGGCTGGCAGCTACGCCAACGGCCGTTGGGATGAATTTTGGTTCCCCGCTGGTTTAGTTCCTCTGACAAAGTCAACTGGGACCCTGCCAAATGCCTCTGCAGCCCATAGTCTATCCTGCAGGGAGGATTCCTCGGAGGTTTTATGATGAAGGAGGAGACTTCATGGTAGCCAAAACCACCAGCGCTTCAAGCCAGCCCAGTCCCCAGGCCCTTTGCACAACCCACACGCAGCGCCAGGGAAAACCACCTCTGCAACCCATTCCTGCTGCCCTCTCCAGGACCTGCTGGTCCAGCTCCCAGGCTCCAAACAAAGGGGCGAGGGAAACCCAGACAGAAGCAACCTGTAATTTCACAGCGTGACTCTGCTGCGTGGAGCTACTGCAAATGCTCTGGAATCAGGAGACGGTCCAAAGCTGCCCAGCCTCTAACGTTATGAAGAAAACCTCCTCTTAAGCATTTTTCTTAAAGCCTCAGTCCCAGGAACCTTGCAATTACTTGCTAACTGAGCTTTCAGTTTTATTTTTCAAGTTTTTAGCCCCTCACAACTGCAGAAAAAGCTCGAAGCATTACTCAAGTGCTCCCTACTCAAAAAAAAAAAAAAAAAAAAGGCCTCTAGAAATAACCCTATAGTGTTGCTGGTTTTAAAATATGTAACCCACTTTGAGAGCACATACGCCATACACCCTGAATGCTCTGCAACATCAGCAGATGACCACACAGGCACAAGAGTCTGCTGCAAGCCCTTGCACCCAGCCAGGGAGCAGAAGGTCCAGGCAGAGCCAGCAAACGCCTTCCTCAAGGGACAGCTATGGTAAGAAAGCAAAAGGCATGACCACACGCAAGCAAAGCACCACCACAAACATCCCTGTTCCGAGCGGAGTTGAGAGCTCAACCTCCTCGAAATCCTCAGCCCCACAACCCTCCTGCAAGCCCTTCCCTGAGCTACCAGCTGAGCTTCTGCTCTCAGAGTCCTGCACCCGCAGCCATCCCTGGCTGTCCCAGTTTACCCAGTAAACTTCAATGCTTGCACCGCCACACCGAGACAGACCTTGGTCCGCAAGGCCAAAAGGCCACCCCAAAAAATTACATCTGGCAGCTCACCAGGAGAAAGAGCACTGTGAAAACACACACCAGCAGGACCCCGGCGGACAAGTGTTAACCCTTCATCCTCCCCCAGTCCCTCATTTTCTTCCCTTTTTCATATCCCAGTGACATTTATGATCTCCAACCAACATGCTAACTAGCGTGTCCTGGTTTGCCCGGGAAGGGCGGAGGAGAAGTTTTGATCCGAGGACGGGCTGAACGTGGCCGGTGCTAATGGCGGGACTGCAGCGAGGGGAAATTTCGTCAATGCACAAATGGAATTTGCCAAGAGGCATTTTAAGAGTCGATTCTTCACACTCCAGTAATTAGAACAATATTATGAAAAACGGCGAGGGGGAGGGCAGGAGGCAGGGACACAGGGACTTGGCTGATGCAGGAAACTGGCTGAGCAAACAGAGTCAAGTGAGGCCTCAAAGGCAAGAGTCCTTCACATGGTTCCCCACAGGCTGGATTTAAACCAAAAGTTTATCCGCTTCCCAACTGTAGATTTTTCTACGCAGGCATGTTTTTAAACAAAAATTCATATTTAGATCAATAGGGGCTAATGACCCTGGCCCAACTAGGGTCCTGCTACAGACTCTCCTAGTGACTCATAAACCTCTGTGCATGATCCAAGACATCATAAAAGTCTAATCCCATTGAGCACTCGGTCCCAAAAATCAGATTCCCACAGAGGAGCTGTCATCTAGGTCTACAAAAATCAGAACACCCCAAACTGTTGCTTTAGCTGAAAATGCTTAAAATGAGCTTCCCATCCAGCATCTCCCTTAATGGGATCAAACATCCCAGCTGAAAAGTGAAACAAAATCCCAACGGACCTACGTGCTGGTGGTGGATCCATCTCTAACACCTCCTTGGCTGCTGGAGCAGCCTCTCCGGGGAACCGGCGGACTGTACTTGGTGCTGCTCTCCAGACCCCCACATTGGTGTGCCCATGTGCAGAGCTCTCGCAGCCAGCTTCTCCGTATTATTTCCAGGAGCCAGAAAATTCTTTTCCTTTTATTTTTTTAAAACTAATTTGCTGTACAAATCTAGCTTGTGCAAAGACAGCCTCAGAGCAGAACTGACGTGTGGGGTTCAAGACAGACTGACGCTGTACAATGGTCATTCACATCTGCTGAAAGCGGGACTCAGCCAGTTCAGTTCACATCTGCAACGAACTGTGATCTCAGCTCTGCTGCTGGAGCACAGAGGTCCTTTTGATAAATCCCTGTGTACAGGGACTAAAGCACTACTTCCGCAAGAGAGAGATATATTAAATTTTTTTTAAATAATCTTCACAGTCCACTGGCTTGGAAGACAGTTTCTCTTTCCCATCAGAGAGCTGCTGCACCCCATCAGGCTCAGGTACATTGCTGAGACAACAGACAGCAATGCTCCAGAGCCTGCTGTCTCGCACCCCGGCTCTCCAAGCATGTCTTTTAAATTAGTCCTCCAGCACCATCTCGGTTGCTTTGCCTTTTACATGGGCCCAGAGGAAGACCAGGGTGCCACAGGAACACCCCCGATATCACACCCGGCACTTGCACGCAAAATAATCCTCCCAGGATCCCCAGCTCTGTTAATTAGTGCACGCTCGTGGTACCGACACAGAAAGGTCTGTGTATGGGAGAAGGTCTTTGTAGAGTTTTCTCAAGGAAAAAAATGAGCAAAGCTTTTCTTTATCAAAGCTCCACTTTTGCATCAGTTCTCTCCAGATGTATGCATATTTTAAGTTAGATGCACAAAATCAAGAGAGAGACAGAAGAGTACACCTGTACGAGAGCCATTACTCTGTGTACAAGTGACATCCATTGCATCTTCAAGGACTGTACGAAGCAAATACCCGCACAGCTGCCTCCCTGCTTGTATCGGTAATTAACTGTCTTCAACGGGATGACTCTTAAAGGACGTGGGATAGCAGCAGGTCAGGGCAGAGGACTGCTGGGTCTGTCACTGCTCCATTGCCGCTGTTCTGCAGGGCCTGGCCAAGCCGCCGCTTCTCGGGCCACACCTATAGCAACTCTTCAGACAACACAAAATCCATGCATTGTGTCAGTTGTCCTCACTTCTCCATCATATTCAGGCTTCAGCCTGTGGCAGAGTAACTGGGGATCACACTGCACCTTTGAGACCTTTCGTGTGCTTCAAGTCAGATAGATGCTCCAGAGCTGCCCGAAGTCAGGGTGACCTTGAAGGTGGCAAATGGAAGAGGCGGAGAGCTGGAAATAAGTCCTCCCACGTGGCAGGAGCAGTGGAGAAGGTGCTTTTCATCAGCAGCTGGCATCAACATTAAGGCAAAAAGATGAAGCCTTGCCCTAGGATTCGGATGGGAAACACCACCATCCCAAGCCCCAGAAGAACATGCAAACGGCTGGCTCTGATTTATGTGTTACTTCCAACCCATTTGCACATTGCTCCTTCCCCTGAAGTATTAACCACCTTTTTCAAAACTTAAGTAACAGGCTGTGAAATCCCCACCATCTGTTAGCCAGGGAGAAATCCCCACCACAGCTAAATCAGTCTCTCCCACACAAGTCTTCCTCATTAGTAGGAACGACTGCAAACATTTGCTAAGTCCACGCTGGCTCAAAAATTCCCGAAATTACTCACAACAGGCCTGAAATAGGAAACCCTGACAAATGCAACTAAGTGTAGTGTGTCCACATCATTAGCTTTACCCAGGGTGCATTAAGACTGCTTTCTTGCTATCATGATTATGCTTTAATACGCAATTAGTAGGAAGAGAATGATGTCGAAGAGGAGAATGTCTCACTTACATGCACACCATTAAGACTGAGAGCGTAAATGAACTAGCTGCAGCATCACCATCTGAGGCTCTTTAACTGGAGCAAGGCACCGAGGGCGAGCGAGCGCTGCTGTCCCACTGCAGGTACGGCAAAGGGCTGCACAGCCACGCTTGCCGCAGTCACCCCATCTCCCCTCCTGCACCAGCTTTGGAGCCAGGCGAGGAAGGGTCTGCGAGAGTTGGAAAATACGAACCTATCTTTCCCCAAGAGAAACACTCATGCTTTTCCAAAGGGAAATTGATACTGGGGATAATTACAGAACCCTTACAGACGGTTTTCAGATGGCTTGGTCATCCCGGCCTCACCTGTGACGTTTAGAGAGATGCTTTTTTAAAACCTATGCCAAGCAAATTGTTCCCTACCAGCACTGCGGCTGCAGTCCAGCCCTCTGACCCCGTGTTACCGCCTGGCTCCCCGCCTGCCGCACCCAGCGCGGCCCCTGCACCCAGCCAGCCAGACCCAACGCCCTGCAGCCCCGGGATATTGCTCACCGCGTTTCCCAGCCCTTTTTCTCTCTCGTGCGTGTGTGAGCACACCAACACCCAGCCTGCAGCGGGCAGGTGGGAGGAATCCCGAATGTACAAGGGAGTTTCTGAAGGAATATTTCATTTCTGAAGGAAAAGAAAAACACCCTATCTGGAAGCCCTCCAAGAACAAACAAGCAGCCCATTCTGACAGCCAGCGGAACAAAACAGTCTGAGATGCTTCCCCCCCCTCTTTAACTTTCCCTCACGAAGAAGTGTGGGAGGGAGATGAGAAGCCTCCCCATCGTCCCCGGGCGAGGATAGCCCTGGTTTCTAAAGCCGTCCCTGCAGGTGGACAGGACCTGCGGGTCACAGCCTCAGCAACCTGAAGTCTCTCCAAGCACAGGAGACTCAGAAGAGACCAAGAGATGGGGGGTGCAAACAGCAAACCTCGCCAAAGCCACGCTCTGCTGAGACGCGGAGGTTTCAGCTCATTTTGTTTGTGTATTGTTTATTTGCTGTGAAATACTAGCATTTCTTTTCCAGTAAGTGACTGTCCAAATGCAAAGTACCAATCTAGCAGGGGCACGGCGGGGCGCAAGGCTCGCCGACCAAAGCCCATCCGCCCCCGAGCACCCCAGTCCTGGCCCCGCTCCTGGGATGCGCTGGAGAAGGGGCACGGGGCACCCAGGCTCCTCTCGGCATCGGCATGGTTGCGTCCAGGTGCGGTATCTCAATGTGCTAACTCGTACCAGCTCTCCTCTGCCCCAAGAGGCGTCGCAATTTCCTAATGAAGCTTCCCAACGCGACTCCCCCTCCTTCTTTCTGGTTCATGGGTTCAGGATGCTGGGCAGAATGACCCCGAGTACTGGGATTTGTGGAGTTTGGGGGTACCAGTATTTTCAGGCTGATAGTTTCACTTTTTGCCCTTTCCGCTAAACCATGGTTACACCCACATGTTAATCTGTTTCAAGAAATGTTAATTATTGTTTGTAACCAAAGCGTTTGACCTTGGGACAGTATCATCATCGTACGCTGCAGTTCCAAGAGGCTGAGAAATCTGCAGAAGATTTTAATGATGAAATAGAAAAGCTCATTATAAAATAAAAAATTCCTTTTATTCCAAGACTCCCTTAAGTGATATTACCTGGGATGTATTTCCTTCCTTTCCCAAAGCACACGCACACCGAACAGTTAAGCTCAAGCAATGGCAGCTGCACTAATTGAGCACCAAGACATACAAAGACTGACTTTGCCTGTTGACATCTTTCAGTCACGATGATGCTGCCTCTATCATTAAGTCTCAAGCGCCCAATGACATAATAAAAGAAAAACATCTTGATGGGTTCAAATGAAACCAGGCATTTTTCAAACAATATGCAAAAACTGTTGGGTTACCCAAAAGAGACAGGCTGCTTCCCCCTCCCCTTTTTGGAGACATGCACTGATGAACGTTTTACTACTCACAGGGTTTTCAAAAGAAGAAAAAAAAAATCCTTTTCTCCCCAATCTTCTCTAAAAGTACCAAAAGGAGAGCTCAGACAATCGAGAAGGTAAAGGAAAATCAATCTCATACACAGGAAGGATATGCATTTATCCACGTCCTGATCAATATCTTGGATTCCTTGCACGTTAAAACACTTCCATCGCTATTTAAGGCCCAACAGCAGAATTCTCCCATCCAGACTATGGGAGTTACGAAAGATCCTGCCCATACTTGTTTGATCTGAAACATAATACCCCTTAACGTGACCCCTCGGAAAAATACTCGGGAAAGCAGCCAAGGAGGATGGGGGGGGGGGAAGCAAAGCTTCCCAGAATGAACATTTCTGGCTCTTTCAGTTCCACCAAGAAGCTGCACATCTATAAACAGACCAGATTTGTAAGTAGCGGAGAGAGGAAGGGGGAAAAAAAGCATGGAGAACGTGCCACGGCACAGCTAAAAGCTTCTGCTGCAGTAAATACCAAAGGGCCAGCAGCGCTGGTGCCCAGCTCCTGCTCTTGCTCAAGCCCAGGAGCCAATTGCTGGGACATTGGATTTTCATCTGCTCCGTCCGGACACTGGGGTCGCGAGCCCACGGACGGTTGCAAGCCTCACGATCCCAGGTGCACGTGCCGAAGACCTTACAGCGCTCCATGCTCCCAAAAATCAGAGTGAGCTTTGCAAGCGGCGGTGACTCCCACCACGGTGTTGCCTCGCGCTGGCCCTCGCCTGCTCAGCGATGCACAGAGTCCTCGGGGCAAGGAGCCGAGCTTCTCCCCGGGGGAGGCTCCCTGCTACGGCAGCTTGGCGAAAGGCCCGAGGGGCGCCCAGAGCTGAACCTCACTGGGCTGGGGAACCGCAGGAGCGGGTCCGACGCCACGAAGCGTTTCTTGGCGGAGAACCCAGCCCCGATAACCAGAGACCTTGGGCGAACGTGGGTGTTGCATGGCTGAAAGCGGACATCTCGCCAGCCCTAATCTGGAGCAGAAAAAGCCTGCTGTAAGCAGAGACTGGCCTCCCGTGGCACCGGTGGGAGCCCAGCGTGACCCCTCTCCTTTTGGTCACAGGAGGTGACGCCAGGGCCGCAGCTTGGTGGTTCAGCTTCCAGCTTCCAGCCCTTTCACAGAGGGGCTTGCTTTGGGGTGCAGCGAAAGGCCAACTGCATCTCATCAGCAACGTGTTGCCCATGCACGATTTAAGGCTGCGGTGCTGTTACCAGCCCCCTGAAGACCACAAAATACGCCAGCATGGCCCTTTTGACAGGCAGCTAGGAAGATTCACAGTCCACCAGGTATTTCAGGGCAACAGCCATAGCAAAGCAGGGTGAAATTTCCAGGATTTGGAGCCTAAAAATGTACGTTACTAGAGGTGCAGCAGCTCCTACGACATCCCTCATGGCAAACACCGCCCGGCTAACAGTCCTGCGCGTGGCGCGGCGCTACGCAGCAGAAAGCGCTGTCGGGTACACGCTTGACTAGCCGCAGAAATCTGTAATTCATTTGCCCTGTGTTTTAGGGAAGTTCAGCGTCAGGGTTTCCTGTACTTACTTTTCATGTTCTGGCTGCAAACATCTGCTGGATACACTGCACCTGCTAACGCAGCCCCCCCGCCCCACGAACCGCAGCTGATGCCCTCATGGTGCCGGGGAGCAGGAGGACAGGAGGAGGGTCCCTGCATCGCCCCACATCTGACAGCATCACCCGAGACCCACCTGCACCACGGGAGGGTCACAGGCAACGCGGAGCTCGGTACACATGGAGCGCGAGACAAGCAGTCCCCAAGCTCAAACGAACCCTTCAAGCTGGCAAAGGGGGGGAAACAAAAACACACACCACCACCCCCCAACCCGTGCTGTTCCAGCCCGCTTTTGCCATTTGTAGCGCTCATCCCAATATCCAAAGCCTCCAGTACGGTTCCAGCAAGGCCATTTAAAACACGGGTGGTCAAACACCGGCTGACCTAACGCCAGCTGAGCAACACGCCAGCCAGCACGGAAGGGACCAAACATCACCCGCAGCTCCTGCTGGCGACAGGGGAGGTG
The DNA here is from genome assembly GCA_013400875.1 of Anhinga rufa. Classification (NCBI taxonomy): domain Eukaryota; kingdom Metazoa; phylum Chordata; class Aves; order Suliformes; family Anhingidae; genus Anhinga; species Anhinga rufa. The sequence goes on from VZTV01102656.1 coordinate 21,417, forward strand.
GCGAGGTCCCTGCACAGGCATGCCACGAGGTGCAACGGCAGGGCTGCCTTCCCCATGCTCTCATACGCTTCCCGGAGCTGGGGCTTCTCCCTCGCGCAAAGCCCGCAGCACCCAAGGGCTCTGGGGGAAAACCCTGCGGGCAGCGTCGAAGCTGCGCGTGAATTTACAGCTCGTTGGCAAAGCGCTTTGCTCGCTCCCGAAAAGTGCGGCAGTGGTCCCGCGAAGCGCAGTATCGCCCTGCAGAAGGTACCCCGGAGGAGCTGCGCTGCTCTGCTCGGCACACGGAGGGCAGAGCAAGGCAGAGCGCGGGCTCAGGGCGCACCCGCAGCTCCTTTCGGGGGGACAGCGCCACGGCAAGCGCCGGGCAGGCAAAGGGTTAAGCGGGTTCCTGGTCTCTTGCGATCACACTCTCTTTGCAAGCCAGTTACTCCACTGCTTTCTCGGAAATTAAAGAAAAAAAACAAACACCACACACATGCCCTTCTCTTGGCGAATTCTTCTCGCTTCCCACCCCACCCGCTGCACACGCACTGGGCGAGTTATACAGCAATTAGAAACGTTTTCATCTGCGATAGGATCCCTTTCCTGACACGCATCCAACCACCACGTAGCAGCCATCTGAGTAACTGGCACAGAGGAGCACAACAAGGGAAGGTCTGTCCGGCTGCCCGGTCCTCTGGGGGATTTGTAAATCAGCAGGCGGTGAGGCACAGCCGCCGGCCCCGGCGTTGCAGAGCCGCGGATGGGACGCTGTGCTCGGTCGGCTGCCTGCAGCGCCGGCACAGCTCCTCTCCGCTCCCGACCGCCGTCGCTCCATGCAGTCAGCGGTGCATACAGAACAACGCANCACCCTTTAAAATACCGCTGCAGGGATACCGGCTTGTACGTGAAGTTAGAGATGGTGGACAGAGGGGAATTCTCAGCAGAGAAACAAAGAGAAACGCAAACCACCAACTCTCAGTTATTAATCCCATAAGTAATTCTGACAATGCTCCCCACCCTCCTATGTGAAACCAAGCAGAAAATTCAGTTTTCTGACTCTCTGGCAAACGTGGTGGTGGTGTCAGAGAGGGACGGGGGGGGATGACGGCAGTCGAGCCCCTTCGCAGCTCTCCCAGCACCCCCATCCCGACGGCCAGCGAGGTGGGACCTCTCGTTTCGCAGATTCTCCAACCACAGGGTGCTGGTGATAAAGCTGGCGACAAACCTGCAACAGCATCCAGTGAGGACAGCCCGGATCCCCCCCGGACTTTCCAAGAGGGCTCCACGCTGGCTCATTCGCAGGAGGAACTTTCGCCTTTACACCAAAATTATTCTGAAGGCGCAAATGCTTTATAGAGGGGACCCATCGCTTTCACTCTGGTAGTACCAGGACATCCCCGCTTCAGCGGCTCCCCATCCGCTCCCACCAACAAGGCGGCTCTTGCTGCAGCCACCGGAGCGTGCCATGCTCAGGGCCACCCTCCCCACCACGCACGTCTCCTCCCCAGCACTTCAGATGTTCAAGACAAGCCACGTCCGAGTCCTCCGCCAGCCGCCCACGAGGCACACATGCCAGCGAACCTTGATGGATCCAATTAATTGAGGGGGAGGATTGATCCAGACCCTGCTCAAGCTGCGAGGCTGGTGCAGCTCTCGCCAACCTCTGGCCAAAACCAACAGAGTGAAAAACACTACTTTAATCTCAGTATCTGTATCTCCTCATTTTTCAGCTGACCTGTAGAGTCGCTTCCCTTTTTCATTTTTAGAACGGCATCATTTTGTATCTGTGGGTCAGGGTAGGAAAGACCCCTATCTTGCAAAAAAGCTTTTTTTTCAAACACTGCGGGAACTTCAAAAGAAAGTCCGGACAATTAAATACACGTCAGGAGAGTAGAGAAGAGCGGGAGGCTAATAAATGGCACGCTCCACAGGTTTATGAATATTTGAACTATATTTCTCAAAAAAAAATAGTACATTTCTGCAAGTTACTGAAAATGAGTAACTCCCTTTAATGAACCTTGCTACCATCATGCTGACTAATAGAGTGATAAAAGAGTTTAATCCATATTTATGTACATTTTATCTCATTATAGTTGGTGCCAATAAATTAGCATGTCCAATAAGAGTTACATTTTATACCATCACTGCTATTAAATGCACAAGAAGTACTGTGCAACAGCAGACCGTATGCGGGCACGAGGTTTTTATTTTACTTCTTTTTCAGGAGCCGGGCAGGCGGTACTAGCGAAGACCGCACAGCACCCCTGCAGAGGACCCCAGCGCTCACTCCTGCGAGATCAGACCCTGATTAGGGATGAGGCAATACTAACAGGGGTTTTCTTCCTCGGAGCGCTGCATGCTGTGCTCCCTCTGCATCCTGCAGCCGAGAGCGCCACAGAAAAACACTTCTGCAAAATGCACTGGTGATTACGGATAGCCTTTGAACCATTTTAAAGGGGTAAGATTTTAAAAAACCCTAAAAATGAAAACATTAAGAGCCAACTTGTAGAAAACAATATAACAACAGTCTTTTAAGGTGTCTTAAAGGGGCACAGCTAGAAATACAGGTGGTCAGCATCTCAGGCCACGTTTGGAAACCTCTGTCACGAAACACAGCATGTCCCTCGTCACGGCCGGATTGCTTAACTGGACATTGGGAAAAAAAACTGGCTGTGAGCAATCCGAACTGGCCTTTTGACTCCCTTGGGTAACTGGGAAACACTGCAACCGCGATTACAAGAAACATGACACATCTATTTGGCAAAAGCCCACACTTGCCAATTACCCGCAATGCCGTGAAGGCAGAAACGGAGCTCCGCAGGGATTTCGGCTGGAGAAGCCTACACGGTTCACGATCCCATTTCACCGGCTGTTATCCTGGCGACGGTACGGAAGCAGGAACTTCCCAAGCTTAACACTTAAGAAAGTGGCAAAACCAGGGATAAAAACCCACGTTCCTGGACTCAAGCAGCCCCCGACCACACTTTGGAGGAGTCTCCACTGATCCTACGGCAGCTCCTCCTTGCTGAAGCCCTGGCTCAGAAGCCAAAGGGAGCTATGGAAAACTCTCTCACAATAACAGCCGGTCAAGGCAAGACTGAGGGATCTGATATTTCCTCCTCTTTGAAAGCACTAGTGTTTTTCTTACACTAGGAAACCCTGAAGGACCCTCAGATTCCAAAGGACAAATCCTTTACGTATAGGTTGGCACCATTTAAACGCAACCTCCCGCCTTTCTACTCAGTAATTACACCGCAGCAAACCCAAATGCTATTAGTAATTGCTGTCTCACCAGCCTTCTGGTCTGGAGAAGAGAAATCACTACTTAAGTGGCATCCAGAAAGGAAACACCCAACACCACTCCACCAAGGTTCCTATGTAATTAAATGGTCGACTGCTACAGTGCTCCGTTCAGAAAAGTCTCCTACACGGCGTGTCTCGTAACCCAAAAAACGCTATTGATCTGAGTAATGAGTAGCTCCAGGAAGAATTTTTTGTGTGTGAAGTCTGTGTTTGGCCAGTGGGAACGTGGATTAGAGACTCAAATCGCTGTGACTCAAAACGGAAAGGCGCTTGGGTCAACAGCAGATTTTTCCCTGTTTATTTGCTTTGCCACTGTTGAACACAGATCTGAGGATAATGTGGGAATGAAAGGTGGCAAAGACAATGGGGATGTTTTGACAGGCTTCCAGAGGGATTTAGGGTGGTGCAGACCTGAACAGCTGACATCCCCACCAAACTGATAAAAAACTGCATTGGGAAAAAAGATCAGCAAAAATTTTTGTATAGAGAATCTATGCCTCCCAAATCTTGGAAGATTGCATGTAAGGTTGTTTGAGGATGACGATGTACAACAAGCAAGATCCAGGGAATTTCCCCTAATTTTATGACAAGTTTCTTTTCCGAAGTCTCTTAAAAAACTAAACTGTGATGAGGTAAGAGGGAATGGCAAATCATCTCCCCTTCCCAAGTGACAAACCTGAATGTCCCCCCAAAAAGCGAACAGGAGGAGGAAGGAATAGCTGTTCCCTAACCAGACCAAAAAGGAAACCAAACTGTGTCCAGCTGACATGCTCCAGCAGTGTTTCAACGCCAGGCTCTATTAACAGGCATCTTAGGCACAAAGCAAGAGACAACGTAACGATAAAGCAGCAGTTTAATTAGCAGTGGTTCTTTCCCCAGCCCAAAAGGTTCCTTCTGTGCATTCATATTCCCAGAACAACAAAAGCCTTCTTGTATTTCATAAATCAAAAAACTCATAAAACAAGCCCCTGCAATTGCACATTCCAGATAATGGTCCAGAAATAAATTAGGCAATAAATATCAAATAATATATCCCCATCAGCAGTAAAAATCTACTCTTTGGATAATCAGAAGAGAAGATGCCTTCCAGCAGCTTACGCCTGGTACCTCGAAATAGGTAAAACAGTAGAGCGCTTTAATAAATCTTTTAACACCTTTTCCACTGAAGAATATAGCAATTGTCCTGCGTAATAGCTTCCCCGAGCCCAGTATCCATCAGAGTAACAGCACAGCCCTGATGCTGTTCATGTCAAAAGCCGCCACTTGTCAAAATCATGTAGGATTTTCCTCCCTCACAGCTGGGTCTCGTTCAGCATTCAGTGCCACCATCAATTACAGCAAAACACAAAAACATGCTCTCTCTCCTCTCCCTTCTAGGTGACACACAGCCAGCACCTAGGAACTATTGGAAGACAAAAAACCCTCCAAACACAGTTTTCAGAAACACTCAGGGGACCAATTTCACCCTGGCATGAAACTTCCTGACCCCCCTGGGAAATTCACTGGCCACGTTACAAAACCGATAGCCGTTTTGGTAAAGCTATTTTGCTCGCAGCCGTGCAGAGGCAGCAGCCGGGGAAGAAGGACTGTGCAAGGGCTGCACCCTGCGCCCACACCGGGGCCAAACCAGAAGCGCTTGCGGATGACAGGTCCTTGCCACAGCGTTGGTACAAATCTGATTCCAGGCTCGTAATAATTTGTAACGCTGCTACAGGGAAACGTGCTGCTGGGGTTGCGGGGTTCAATCCCCCAGGCTGGTTTATGCAGAGCAGGGATGATGCTTAACACCAGTTCTAAGCTGCTGTGCTTACAGGGAGCTCATGGGCAAGGAGGTGGTCCGGCTTTGCCCCAGTCACCCAGCGAGGCAGCTGGAGCTGGAAGAGGACCCAGAGTCCTGATCCCAGTGCAGCACCCAGTCCCCAGGGTTACAAGCCTCTTCCAACTGCTCTTACCAACACATAGATACAATATTGTGATTCCCCCCCCCAAAAAAGACATTTTTTGTGTACTTTAGAGACTGATCCCAGAGGCTTTGTAATCTAAAGCAGAAAGCCTGAAGGCTTGATCTCCCTTCACTAAGGACACAGCAGAACCAACCCCTAGATATGCAGGCTACCACAAGCACAGGGGAACAGATGCCCAGTGCATGGGTTAAGGGTGCAGAAGCTGCTCAGAAAACCAGAAAACCTTTGTATTTTCACCCAAAACCTGCAGCACAAATCCAGAGAACTGCCCGGTGCCAGCAGTGCCAGAGCATCACTTCCCAACAGCTCAGGAGTAATTCTTACCTTTCCAAAATCCCGTACATCAAAGAGGTCAAAGGGATCAAACAGATCGCTGTTTCTTAACCCAAATTTGTCGTGGCACACTTTTAGGAAGGTTCGGATGTTCTTCAAACAGAGAAACTGGGGGAAACAAAAAGAAAAGGGAGGGGAAAAGTGAGCAAGACAGGCACAAATTTTAACTGAGATTTACTGAATTAAATTCACACGTGAGACAAGTTAACAGAACACAGAAACTTGCACTGAAAAGCCACGCATTAGTTTATTTGTTGGTACTGAAGATAGCAGACTCCTGGTGCCCCGTGAGGGCTCCTGTGTTCTCAGCTGCGCACCAGAAACAAGCGCCCTTTTGAAAAAATACATTTCACATAAGGTAACATTGCAGAAGGGCTGGAAAACTTAAGCCAGGATGTTTCCCTTTCAAGGTTGAAGCCAAATATAAGTTACAGCTGATGTTCTATAGAAGCCCAGTGTTGAACTTTTAACCATTTCCAGGTTGATCACATTTGGTTCCCCCAAATACATAACAAACATCAGAATTCTGAGTAAATCAGCCCATTAAAGGGGTGAATCATCCCCACGTGATAAACAGGCGCAGGATGCAAGCTGCCTTTGGGTGGGCTTGGTCAGCGTGGTTTCATCACATGGCACTACCTCTGCTCCCCAAGTTGCCATCAAACCAACACCAGGCAAACCTCACCGAGAGTTCAAAGCAAAGTAAAATAGCTTAATTTTCATTTAATTAAAAGAATCAAAGTAGAGTCTTTGCGGCTGTCTCAACTCCATAGACATGACCGCGGTGTAGCTTGTTACCATCATCGCATTTGGGATTGCATGTGAGGTCCGCGGCGATGGATCAGCAAGACCACCTCATTAACAACAGGCTGATTCACCTACACAAAGGAAGAAATAACCTTTTACCCTTCTCCCCATTCCAGCCCCCTCTACACGCAGCCACCGAGCGACAGCAGAGCTCCCCCAAGCACAGGACATTCCCATCACATCAAAGCCTTCTCATTAGACAAGCAAGTGCCAGAAACAGAAACTGAAAACAGTTCTGCTTTTGTAGGGCATTCCTCTATCTCACATAAACGCTAAAATATCATCCCAAAAACCAGAAAATATCATCCCAAAAAACCTCTCAGTCTAGACAGAACTGCTTTACAACCTCTCTCACCGATACAGATTATTTCATAACTTTATCTTCTGGGTCTCTGCAAGAATTCACACCCTGGGCAAACCAGCTGCTTGCAGCAGGGATATATTTTCCTGTTGCACTGCAGTCTCATTGATTTCAAATTTCTAAGACGTGTTTATTTTAAATCCTTTTAAGCCTCCAGTTTTGAAAGTTAATGACACAGGTTATAGCCGTAATTACACACAGCAAGAGGCAAGCTTCCTCTGCAGAACTGCCCTTTCTGTGGTGTTCGTTCCCCACCTCCCGCTCACCCCAAGGCTGGGGCAGCAACCAAGGCTGAAGAGCTCTGGAAGGATGGACCTTCACAACATCGATGCTCATACTCAATGGGTGTGAAAACCTGAACCCTCTGCATGATGCATTTGTGGTTCAAATTCCTGAAAAGCCCCAAGTTCACACTGCCTCACTGATGAAGGACCGCAGAGAAATCGCACATCCAAGCAAACGAACGTCTCGTCCTGACAGCATTTCTAACAGGGAGCAAGCCCTGGCTCCACCACGGGTTTAGGTTGGGCTGAGCTACCCCAATCTCAGCTTGGCCTCGGTGAGAAAGGACAAGACCAACCACGCTGTTCAACATCAGCTGCACCCAACTGTCTTTGCTCACCCAATTCAAATCTGGAAGCCATCACGCCACCGGCTGCTAAATGAGCACAAGACGCCCACAGCAGTGCCACTGTCCTTCCCGCAGCTCCAGGTCATGTCTGCAAAAAGCCACCGGGCGCTGGCACCGCGCAGCCAGCCAGCCGCTGAGTGCAGGCAGATGACAAGCATCAAGGCAGAATCCGATCATCTATTTAAAGAGTTGCTGAAAAGGCCTGATGCAAAACATAATAAACCAAGGCAGCAACACCACAGTCCCCCTCCACCAGCGAGGAGGTGGCAGCAGAGCGAGGCCACCGCACTGCCCGCAAGTAAAGCCACCGCTTGGGATGAAAACTGTAGGTAGGCTTTAACCCCGCTCCGCATGCACAAGAAGTCAGGGAGGGTACAACCCACGCGTGGTGTTAGTGGCACAATTTGCTCCTGCACTATTTCTCTCTCACCAATCTGCAAAATATCTTCTTGTGCTTTTGCTCACAGGTGTTTCAAGGTTGGTTTGCTGTTGATGGAAGATCATGAATTGTTGGCTTAATAGTGTTACTCAATGGCCACACATTCAAATTAGCTACAATTGAATATGAGCTGTGCCAAGGCCGTTTTATTTATCAGTCAATCGCACCTTTGGACAAGTAAACACTCCACAGGAGGAAGAGAGAGAGAGAGAAATCAATATTCTCCATGGGGTTCATTTACCACCTGCCAGGTCCAAAATCAATGGTGTCATTTGTAATGCTTTGAGTGAGATCAGCGCTGAACCAGGGTCATGCGGTCTCCTTTGGTGCAAGGGCCAGTGGGAGCCCAAGCACCACACATCCCAAGTCCTGCCATCGCCCTCCTCCACACCCAAAACAACGTCGGTACCCACCAGCCATCGCTTCTACGGCCAAACACCACCAGCAACCAGGATGATCCGTTCTGGAAATAGACCCCAGAGATCACAGCACCTTCCGCAGATACCAGCATCTCCCACCGTAGCTCCAAAAGCAGCCACGGCGCAAGTCCTCGGTGGGGGGAGAGCTCCCCGGGCACTGCCAAGTGCATCCGAGGTGCTTTGGAGAGGGAAGTTAAAGCCAGAGCGAAGAGGCAATGGGGGCAAGGATGGCACTGTACCACAGGGAGCAAGAAACACATCCCGTAAAACCAAATACCTTGAAGCCTGCCAACAGACAAGAAGAATCTGTGGTCAGTTCTGACCCAATCCTCTGAGGGTTGCAAGGAGCCAGCACTACAGAGAGGCAGCAGGGACAGCCCGGCTCCAGCCGTCGGCACGGCAGAAGGGCCCTGCCACCTGCACTCGCTGAGTTTCAGAACAGCTTCTCGTATTTTTAAACACTCTGCAACACCGTAAGGCGAATAAACTGCTCTCGGCCACCACCCGTCCTGCCCCAGCCCAGCAGAAAACGGCTTTGCAAACTGGGGCGGGGGGGCAGCTGCAATTTTGGCAGCACCGCCTGTGCCCGTGCCCAGGCAGGACCACAGCCGCACGCAGGGTGGTGAGCAGCCCCCAGCACCTGGGACACGCTGGAAACTCCTCAGTGGCTTCTGGGATGTTCTTTTTTAAAGAGGGTTTTCATGTTATTATTTGTTTTCTTGAATTCAGTAAGTTTAGACACTCCTTGGGTGACCACTGTGCATGTAAAGGGTATTGCTGCCAAGTTTTCAATGCAACTCAGAAATTTGTCCTGCAAACTTATAAATACATTGGAGAAGCTTTCAGTGGAGACGGAGAAAGGGACAATTTGGTTCTTGGGATAACCCCAAATACTTGGGATAACTCCACTTTGCACAGGGACACCGGGAGCTTCGCAGGGACATGCCCAGCCACCCCAAAGCTCTGCTCCCGCACCCCGGGACAGGTCGGCTGCTTCTGCAGTTGGAAACTACAGCCCCGGGGGTGGGAGGGGAGCCCAAGGGAGGGTGCACAGCAGCTCAGCACCACCCTTGTCTTCACACCCCCATTTTAGTCACCACCGCCCCTCCCTGCGGTCCCCGTATGACTGGGCGCCCACAGCACCTGCGCTGACTAGACAGCAGCCATTTCCGATGCAAATTTGTCAGAAAAGAGCCAACTGCACGAGCGGGTTGGGGTCAGGTTGGAAACCGTCCCCAGCCTCGGCAGAGATGATCGCAGGCTGGAAAGCCGCGTGCGCTCCTGCCTCCCACCAGCGCGGCTTTGCTAAAAGGGAGGTGGCCAAAAGGCAGACAAAAAGCTGGCAAATGCAGCAGCGTTTGCTCAACCACCAAACTGCCCGAGGTGGGATCTGGAGGACGTTCATGTGAGCATCGGGGCAGTCCCTGGGCTCTGCATTTGGGATGGCACAGGGAAGGGAGGTGCAAGACTTGGGAGTCTCCAAGAGACGTTTAATAACGGGATAAAACGTAGGGAAAGGAAGAAAACGGGGCAGCTGGTTTGTCTGGCAGGGCAGGATCGTGCAACAGCTCGCAGCTTTTCAGAAAGGGCATTTTGGAGAGGCAGCGACTGCCAGCAGCCGGGGTTAGTGCTCCGAGGAGGAGCGGGGCTGCACACAATAGCACCGGGCAGGCAGCCACGCGCTGAACTGCGGCCAAAGCCGTGGGCTTGAAACGGGCCCTGCAGCATGCAAGGAATGCTGCAGCTTTGCCGTTTGAGATAACCCATTGATGAATGACGAAAGCAACTTTCTTTAGCGCTTCCTGACCGTGATGTCAGATTTCCTCTTATCTCGCTGCCGGCACAGCTCGAGAGCACCAGGCGAAAAGTAAGTCCCCAACAGGGAGCTGTGAGCATCTGCTTATCACAGCCTTTGCAAACGGGGAAGGGAGGGTCTCGCATTGACAAAACACATAATTTGCAACTATCAGCGGGGAAATGGGTATCCTATGGCATAAACCTCTCAAGAAAGCCAAAGGACGCATCTCTGAGTTGTGCCGAGTTGCCCCTGCACTACTCTGACATTGCAAAGGAGCACCAAAGCTCCCTTCGCTTGCTCCAAAGTCAAGAGTGGAGAGAAAGTCCAAGAGCATCCAGGTACCCAGCAGGAACCACAGGGCTGCAGCCAGCATAACTCTGCATGTTAAACCGCGTGAATCACAACCTTTATCTGATCTCTCCCACACGTCTCTGCCCAGTCTAGCTCTCCTCCTCATCAAGATGTTACCGGGACAGCTTCGGTAGCAGTGATAAGAGTGAAAAGCACAAGTGGAGCTTGTATCACCCTCCACCAGCAGCCCAAATCTTCCGGGGTTTTGTTCCTTCTCATGCTTCGCCCCATTGTCTCTGGTGGGAAGGAGCAGCCGCAGAAATGATACAAAACATCTCTGCAGAAATTTCCCCTTCCCATTCACATTTGGATTCAAGTCGCAGCTCATCAATTACTTTAGATGGACAGATTAAATTTCGGGTTGTTGGACAGCAGATTTATCTATTGAGAAGTGGAGAATGAAATTATTTCTCAAACAATTTAGTGCTATTATTTCCCCCCATTTCAAAGACATTCCTATCACAGAGCGCTCACAGGCTGGGCAAATTCCACTTAGAGACTGATTAATGAGCTCAAAACGCTGATGAGGGCTGACCTCCCCACAGCTTCTCCTTCTCTTCACATCCACCCACAAGTAAGGACTAGCCCTAGGAGTACCTAAGGGAGAGCAACCATTTATTTTAGCACCCTCCTGCTTACTGGGAGGACCAGGTAAAAGCGAACCTGCAGCAAGCAAAGGTCCTTTCCAGCAAGAAGCATCAGCCAGAGCTCAGAGGGGCTGCAAGCCTCCCGCAGAAGCTCACCAGGAGCTTCTGCCTTGCCCAGTAGAAGCACAACGCAGAGCCAAGCAGCTGGGAGGCTCTCCAGCAGCAAGCCCAGCACCGCAGCACGCCGGGGCAGGCTGCCGAGCCCTGCTCTGGTTCCTGCTCGTCCTCACACCTTTGCTCATCATCGCTCTCACACGGGTCAAGCAGATAAAGAGCTACCAGTTACCTTACAGGAACTTCCCATTGTGATGCTTGGGCTCTCAAAGCGAAGAGGTAGCTCAGATAACAATATTAAGCTCATCAACTGGAAGGCGGAATATACATAGAATTGTAAAAACAATTTAAAAACCCAAAACACAACAAAGGGAAGCTCTGGGGTAATCTATTAAATACACCGAAGCCACAAGCCTCAGCCCCAGAGGCAGAGGACTGGCTCTCAGCAGCGCTCAACTCGGAGTGGGCACAAACACTAACCAGAGCTCCTGGATTTCGTACAAGACATGAACTACTGAAACAAGGCGAGGACGGGAGGCAAACACCTCCGAGGTGGCAGATGTTCAGAGGACGTGGGAAGAGCGAGAGACAGAGGATAGGGTCAAATGATTAAAGCCAAATTAGTCGGAGACGCAGAAGAAATGCTCGGTGACACACTGAAGTACGTACTGAAGATGTACGGAATACAACTGCATCTGTGCTTTCTCTGCTTGCAGGAGGAGCCCGTGCGAGAGCAGCAGCATCGCGTCCCCCGCCCCGGGGCTGCTGTCACCCCACCAAGCAGCGCTGCACGGGCCAAGCCCAGCACTGCGGGAGCCCATCCTATTTTATCCTAGGAAAGTTTTGCTGACCCCAAACTGCGCCCAAGGACCGCCAGGCTCGTCTCCTCCATTACGTATGCTCCTTCAGAGAGAGAAATGGAAAAGAAAAACAAGAAGTCCCGAAGTGTGGCTAAAACCCCCATCAGGCAGCTGATGAGTCCAAGATGATAAAGCAGGGCTGGAGGAGGGGACAAGGATCAAGTAACATCCCCCGGTTTGGAGAAGGGAAAAGAAATCACAGGAAAGCCCAGATCCTTGCGTCCTCCAAGGCTAACTCCCGACAGCAGCTATGATCCCCTCGAAGCTTAAAAACACGGGCTGAGCCCTCCCTGGTGGCACGGCGGGAGAGATTCGTTAAAGCCCGTGCAACGAGCCAGCAGACCCCACATCGCGTGGCGAGCGGCCCCGCCGAGAGCACTTGGCTCGGCAGAGCACGGCTGCTCGGCGTCTGTCCGTCCCAGCATCTGTCCTGCCGTCAGAGGGTCACCCAGCGGCACGCAGGGGCTTTAAATGAGCGGAAGGAAGCTGCAACTTCCCAAAGAAAACGGCAGAGCTGCAGCCGATGACAGTACTTCCCTCCTTTGTGAAGCCCTCCGAGGGCTGCAAACGTAGGGCTCTGCCGAGAAAGCAGGAATCGTTAAGGTAAGGGCTTTAATTGCAACGACAGGGAGCATTTTATCAGAGATGCTTACAGGGTCTGAAGTTCACTGCTCACACACCTACAGTCTGGACAGCCCAGGCCTTTTGCCCAATCACCCAAATTCCAGTGGGTCCAACAGGTTCAGCATGGGTCCAAACCCCAACCGCAGGTTTGAGGTTTGTGTAACTAAGAACCTTGCCACTGAGCATTTTAGAAAACCCTAATCAAGTTCCCTGTATCACATCAGGCAGCTGTACTTCAGAGATTTATCTTTTAGATGTCCAAGTGATCTGCAGAGCCGTTCCCAGGAATAACAAGAGCTTCTTGCAAAATCAGGTGGGTGCAACCCTCTCTGAAGTCCCTGGTCTTCATCAAACTCCTCCTCTAGAAGAGGGGATTTCAGGTTTCCCTGTATGAAGGGCAACACTCCTTTGAGCCACGGGTCTTATTACTGTTACAAAATGAACACCTGAGAGGCAATACCCCCTTTTCCTTTGCTACCCACCCCAACAGTGCTGCATTTCGGGAGCTGGATGGAGAATACAGACTCCCAGACTACACGAAGGAAGGGCCAGTGGGACACCAACACATCCCTAACTACCCTGGACAACCCTGAGCTGAAAGATGCCCTTGTGTTATCCCCCAGCAGCATCTGCTGATGTGAAAATCCCTCCTCGGACGCTCTCCTGCCCCAGTGATCTGCCCGGACAGCAGCGGCGTGCCGCATCCTTGCCAGCGCTGTGGCAACGCCCGGGAAAGACCCGCGTTACATCCCTACATCCCCTTGGAAGAGACCAAACCGTAACGGTCTGGCAGACAGAGCCCGACCACGCGCCTGCTCTTCCAGACACCCCCTCCATAACCATATGCGTCAAGATTTACAAAAACCAAATGCAGAGCAGCAGTTTTCTCTGCAGGTCCCGGCCTGCCCCAGAGCCGCGTGGGGCTGGCTGCCGGGATGGGGGACGACGGGGCAGAGAGCAGAGGCTGTTTGCAGCCCGAGCTATGGCTAAGTGTGGGAAGACCACCAGGTATCACCACCATGCTTTTAAGGAGAAACCCAGCTGGACCTTCTGAGGCTCATCAGCATCACAGGCAAATACAAAAAAGGGTTTTCTTTTTCGACTTTCCCACACAACCCAGGGTTAGAGCCTCTGACTCCTGCATCCCAGATCTGGGCTGTCTCTCCAGCATACTCACCAGCAGACTGCCAAATCCAGGCTTGGCTTTGCGAGGAACAAGATCTGAGACTACATAAAGATTGGGAGCTGGAGAGCTTGGAAGGATTGCTCAATCTGCCCATGTTTGGCACCCTTAATAGAGTTCGCTTCCACGCTCATTAAATCCAGCCTTTTTCTCCTCTCACTAGAAGACGTGCGGCTCCATCGGGGGAACTCGGTTAAGAAAGGGGGGAAAAAAGAGAGACGTCTTGGCTTTTATTATTGACATGAAGTCCTAAACTCATGTTTGCCTCACCGGGGCTCACCCTCCATCACTCATAAAATAAGACCATAGGTAAAAGAAGGGATATGTAAAAAAAAGAAATTATGATTATAGCTCATCAGGAAATAGGATACCTTCCCACGCACTGAGTTTTCAGCAAAGAAAATTGAAAACATTTTGTCCAACCCAAAGCTTTAAGACAGGACTTGACCTGGACCATGACAATCAAATTATAACACAGAATTCAGCTGCTGTTAAAGAAAACGAGCAATTGCGTAACTCTATATAGCGTTACACTGTAATGATACGCTCACAGAAGGCTTTCCAAGCAGTCATTGTTCTCCTGCCCTTCAGGCTGGCGCAGGGAATCGGACCGTGATGAACTTTTGACAGGACAGCAATGAGAACAGCTACGGTCCGTCTCCAAGATGAGTAAATAGCAGCCAAGCTGGGAAATCAAGCTTTGTCATGTCAAGTATTCGGGCCAGACCTGAGAGGAGAAGCTCCAGGTGGCAGCCTGCAAGCCTGGGCCAGTTCGAGGAATTCACAGAACTTATTTTTGTCTATTTAAAACCAAGCTGCCCTATATAAATGCTGAAGGGAGAAGCTCTGACTTTGGAGACAGAAGCGAACCGAGGCGTGGGATCTGGGTAGGTGCCTGCAATAGCCGACTACAATACCATTTATGCAAAACTGTCAAACTGGACTATTCTTAAATAATCAAGCACGTACGTTGAATTAGAGACTTTTATATCAGTTTTACAGGAGTCCCATATGAGCCCAGTTTGAAATACCCGTGTAAATACCCGTCCCTGAGCTGATCGTGCCACAGACAGAGGCACATCCTCATTTCAGGGCACACACCACTCTCACTGCAGACACCGGACGCTTTTCTTTTTAAAACATCCCAAGAAATCTTATTTCAAAAGTGCATGCCATTGATCCGATGGCAGAAATCTTCCAACATCCAAAAGACTTCTCTGGTAATGCAATGGATGCCATTGCATTATTCATGCATCATGGGTATATGCAATTTTTCCTCCAAACAGTCATGATTTCGGGTGAACCGCTCCCAGTTAGATTCACTTCACTTTCAGAAAGCCTCAGAAATTACAAGCAAATGTGTTATTTTCCTCTCTGCAAGAAGCACCAGGTTACCTGCCAGGGAGCAGAAGCGCTGAACAAACGAACCTCCCGATACATTCATCCCACCGAGCCGAAGCAGTGCAGCACGCAGCGGGAAAGCACGACTGAAAACCGAAAACTCAGCCATGAAAAATATTTATAACGCTGCATTTGTTGCGCCTTTTACCATTTAAATTGGAGATGGAGGAAATAATGACCTAGAACAACTGCAAACTTCTGTCGTTTTGAGATTTGCAGTGTCTTGTGCTCCAGACGAGACCTGGAGATGACAATTCAGCTTCAGGATCAGAAGCTGAGGACCCGCAGCTGTAGCTGGTGCTGGCAGAAGAGTTACGCACCCCAGAAGATGGACATAGCCTGCTCACGGTGACAGCGGCTGACACCCACCCTGGCACCATGGGTTAGGGTGACACCAGGTAACACCTGGGCTGCGTTACACCTTGCTGGACCATTGCCCAAGTTGCTATCTACTTGCAACGCCTTGCTAAAAATCAGGCCAGTGCCTGACAATGGGTTCGATGAAAAACGGTTCCTAAATGTCACACTGGGGACCAGGATGGCGTTATTAGAAGCAGACAACAAACACTCAGAAAACTCTGCTTAACAGCACCAGGTAATGATGCTGAAAGATATCCCCCAGCTTCTTCCTAAAGAAGTAATTAAAACCAGAACACTACTTTTCACATTACGGATAACTGATGCAGACCTGCACATGAAATCAAGCTCTATTTTGCAAGATTAAGCCCACAATGTGCTTTTTATAGGTCTCTCAATGCTCCTCTGCCTTGTGGCAGCACGCTGGGGCTCTGCACTGACATCAGCTCCTTGCTGCAGAGATGGGGCAGTCTCGGAGCAGCTCAGCATCTTCTTCACCCCAAAAAGCAACAGAAACAGGGTCATGGGGTGCTCCTGGGCCGGCCATCCCATGCATCACTCCTCCTCGCACAAGCTCCCAGCAAGGGGAGGCGGGAAGAGCAGACAGTTGGAAAGAGGTAGGAAAGACAGACCTGTACCACAAACCCTCTTACGCAAGAGAAATTTCAAAGGAAAACTCACATATTACAGGACCTACAAGCCAGACCTTGCTTGTAAGCCAGAGGGAGCAACCCACTGCAGACCAGCTCTTTCGAGCCTCCTGGGTCATCGGGAAGAGCCAAGCATCACATCTCCTGTTACGGGCAGCAGCAGAAGCTCAACCCGACGCTGCCAGAGCCCAGGGAAGGGGCCTGGGTGCCTCTGCCCAGGCAGCGTGTGGAGGCTGCTTGTCCCTGGGGACATGGCCAGGCAGCCCCGAGGCCCCCAGAGTCGCTCGGGGCTTCTTCCTCTCCTCGGTTTTAAATAATGTATGTTTTGTTGAGTCTCAGTGTTGGGTAGAACCAAGGATGTGAACAGACAGTGCGAGCTGGGGAACAGGAGGAGCTTTTGTCTTTACCCACGGTTTAACTGAGGCTCGTCAAGTTTTCTAAACCCAAATTTCTTCTGCAGAAAATGAAGCAGAAGCAGAGCGGCAAAAGCAGGAGTAGGGAGTACTGCAAGGTGACAGCCTACCGAGGATGATTCTAGCATGTGCAATGCACAGAAAATTGCTCTGGGCAAACAGGTTATTAAAAAAAAATCTTAATGGAAGGCAAAATAAATAGTTTTATAGCTTCACTGCTTTAGCGCTCGTGTTTCGGATCCAGGGACCAAGGCTAGATAGAGACATGTGCAGACACATACCAGCCCCCGGAGCTCTCTGCTGAGCATCTGTGCCTGCAGCATGGCCAAACCAGACCCAGGGCTCGGTGTGCACCTTCCCTGTAAAGGCTGATTTCCTTAACACCCATGAGACGAGAGGCAGGAGATCCCCCGACAAGGAGCGGCACCTTTGGTACCATTGGCACACGCCAGACTAATCCCAGCCCGAGTGGCCTGCATTATACAAAGCCTCTGTCATCGCCAAAATGAGAAGAGATGGAAGAAGACACCTCCGGCTTCATGCATGCTGCAACTGCCTGCGTGCTTTTGATTAAGATATTAATTAGTAGTACAGCCTACCACATATTATGCCCATCTTTAAGAAAAAGAAGGGAGACCCAGGGAGCAACAGGCTGATGAGCCTCACCTCCGTTCTGGAGCATGCCCCTCTTGGGATCCCTTTCCCAAGGACAAAATGGTTAATCAGGAACAGTCAACATGAATTTAGCAACAGCAAGCCTTGCTTGTCCAACCTGATTGCTTTCTATAAAGAAAGGTGTAGACAGACGAGGCTGGAGCCGTGGATGTGACACACCACCTCCCTTCCGCACCGAGGGACCGCGCTGGCTGGCGGAGCCCCTGCTATCCCGTATCGCCTGTGTATCAGCCATGCCCAAGGAGAAAATAGCAACAAATCACTTATTTTAAAATGTAGGGGAGAAGCTGAGATGGAGAGAGACTAGGTAGGATGACTCCCCCTGCATTTTAACTCCTCTCCACACACACCCAGTAACAGAAAATGTCAAGTAGTTTAAAATGAAAAACCCACAACTGGGTACTCAGAACTTCCCAGGCATCAGAAGAAGTCCCCAGGAGTCTCGAACAGACTTCGATAGGCTTCAGAGTAGGTCTCAAAATCCTACTTGGATTTCCCATAATAGCTCTGAATCCAATTATGTGTATCAGGAAAGGAAAACCCATCCAAACACAGACATTAACACACATTTTTCTTACTACCTAAAGCACTCATACTGCCTTCTGTGATTTGCATTCAGGGTATCAGTTCCTCTCCCTTTCAACATTGCAAGGAAATTAATTAACTGAATAGTAACTGTAAGTATCACAAAGCTTGGGAGGTTGAGACAGGAAATCTGAAGGTTAACCATCATATTTAATGTATGCATGAGATAAAAATCAAAATGAACTTCGATCGGAGAAGGATGGGGAGGCCATTGGCATTGTTGTGATGCTGGTTGTTTTGCGTTTTTTTAAGATTAGAGCCTATATTTTATCTTTATGATTTGAATTAAGCATTTTTGTCCCTTCTGGAGAGAAAAGAGGGGTGTAATTCCTTACTACAGGATATCAAGCATCATTCCAAATCACTTAAGCAGTGTAATGAAAGCCAAGTGAAGAGCAGAAGCAAAGCCATCACTCCTTGGGCCTGGTATTGTAACTAAAGGAAACCCCAGTTCTGGAAAGGATGCTCTGCTCCGAGCCACAGCAGATGCGGACCTGTCCTAAGCAGCTCCACGTGGAGGCCTGCGCATCGTGCCTCGCCGCGCGGTACGCACGCGCAACGCAGCGACCATCCTCCAACAGCCGCACAGGAGCACGGCACCACTGGGAAACGGCACGTGGCAGCTACTCTATCCGCCCTGCTTCAAGCCAACCTGGCAGATACTCAAATACTTCGTGAACCACTGCCCCACCGGTCTCAGACACTCAACCACATCTGTATTCCCCCCACACACACCCCTTTTCATTGCAAGAGTGGAAAGTTTGAAACCAAACCGCTCTGATCTATGACCTGCCCTAAAGCGAGATAAGATTCCAGTCAATGGATAAAACTGAGATTTTTGCCTTATTTAGAAAAAAAAAAAAAACAAACAAGCAAAACCCTCAACACATTCAGTGGACACAGCACTGAAGGTCAAGCTCCAAAGTATCTATACACCCTTTTTAAACTCCCTGCGGCAGGAGCCAGGTCCCTTAAATGCATTAACACACCTGGAACCCGCAGCCCTGCTCATCCATATTTTGACCCATGCAACGAGCAGGATTTATTGGTTATGAGATCCTGGGACACGTGGATAAAAATCGGTGTGGGAGATGCCAGCCACTGACCCGCTCCTCGGCTGGGGCCGCCCCAGCACATCTCCCCACGTGCCCGGAGCACGCTCGGCATCGTACAGAAGCCGTGTGGGGCTGATGGTCCGGCCCCACCAGTGTCTGCCAAGAGCTGCTCCCTGCACGAGGCGATGCCAAGCGATCCGGGTGCTTCCCGGAGAGATTCGCCTGCAGAGCTCAGGGAGAGCCTCTCCTCCTGCAGAAGAGGAGTTATTGAACCCAGCCTCCCACCCAAATGGGTGATTTCATAGAATCATTAAGGCTGGAAAAGACCTCTAGAATCATCAAGCCCAACCGTCAACCCAACGCTACCATGTCTCCTAAACCATGCCCTGAAGTGCCACATCTACACTGTTTTTGAACACCTCCAGGGATTTGATTTCCTGGAGAATCAAACCATCGCAGGGGATATTGGCTCTTCCTTAAGCAGATTTATGTTAGGAACAAAGCAAGAAAATCCCCTGGGTCTAGAGCCGCCCGTCTTCCGTGTCGTCTCCCTGCCCTGCAACAGACTATGCATTTTTAGTTACTGTTTAACACTGACACAACAGCTATTTCTCTTCTATTCAGCAAGGGCTCGTGCAACAGATTTTTCTTCCTAATTTCATTGCCTATCTGAGCACCAGGGCAGGCTCGGGTTTGGATTTCCAGGTGGATACCGAGCAGAACAAATGACCGTGCATGCATGCTTCGGGAATGCAGACTTTGGACTTTCTCCTGGGAGAAAGAAAGGAGGGAGAAGGCAAGTGCCATGAAAGCCATATTTAGTTTTACAGCTTGTCAATTATCCCAATTCACACTACAGGAAGAGAACATGCTACACAAAAAAAAAAATCACTTTCTATTTCAAGTTATTTTTTCAAAGTAGAATTTAATGAGATACTCCAGCCAAAATTAATGCTGTGCTGTAAAGTTTCCCAAAGTGTAAAAAGATTTGGTGCCAGAATGAACTAAAGACATCTTTCTGCAGCAAGCAGTGCCTAAAACACGCATTTGCATCGAACTTCGGCAGTCACGGCACAGGCTCCAACCTTTCTGGATTTGGGTGCATCCCCATCCGTGACCTTCGCTTCAGGGAGAGGCTTAAGCTGAATTAAATGAAGGGGAGCTTCATTTCTGACCGGGTTTATTTTAAATCTCGCCCTGAGGATGTGACTATTTTACCTTCTCTGGAATATTCGACCCTCCTTCCCAAGTTCAAGTAGCAAAATTTTACTGCCGTAGCCCAGGTCCTGCAGGAATTCAGTCCAGGCACTCTTTTGCATCATTGAAAAGATGCTACGGAAAATTAATCTACTGGCTACTTAATTTGTAAAGCTGCTTAAAAAGGTCAGATTCCCAGCTCATAAGAACCACCACTGAGAACAGACCTCAGAGATTACAGGAAATAAGGCTCTGGATATTTATATAAATTAATACTTGGGGAGTATCGACAGGACCCTCTAATCTAATACCTACATCACGCTCTTCGCGGCTCATAACACTTGCTTATCTATTACAGTGACACAGCGGGGGTGTACTCAGTGCTGGCATCTGAGGCTAAAGAGGGTTTTAGAAGTCTTCCCAAAATCTCCTCTATGTTTTGACTGAACAGCTTCCAGCCTTGGCTTAGTATTTTTTAAGGCAAGTCCTCCTTTTCTGAGCCAGACTAACAGGGGCTAACATGCACTAGCAGGGATATATTTTAGTCTACTGAAAATACGGAACACTATATTTTGTTGCTGTTTTGTGTTGATTTTTATTTTAATGATGCTTTGTTATATTATTTAATAGAAAGTTTAGCGTGTATATGTAATCACAAACAACAACACTCCCGCAATTTTGGAGTTATCCCTGATTGACTCTCACTTAAGCAAGAAAACCAAACAGGAATTTCTCACTGTGAGACAAGGGAAAAGCCAGTTATCTCTGGGATAACTGGATAGATGACTTTTCTTCTCTCCATCTCTTCATTGACTTGGGTCTAGTCGAACGCAGGTATTTTCCTAGGACAAGCACTTCCCCTGGAAACAGAATTTAATGATGTACTTACCAGCCAGACACGAACAGTCACACCAGACAGAGTATATGAGCAAAGCTTACTCTCCTAATTGGAATATCTAAAATAAACTCCGCATAACAGTGTAATTGCATTTGCAGAGCACGGAGTGTTAGGAAAGGTTGCGTTGCTTTTGCTGTGCTGGTTTAATTAATTTGGTACAACTTGAGCATGGAGATAAGGCCCCAGGGACGTGTTGGGCTGGACCATTAATGCTCTATTTCAAATGCAGGAGGGGTTAGGAGGGGAACTGGAAGCGGCATCCGATTCCTTCCTCGGCTCAGCTGTTCAACTCCATCTCCTTCCAAAGCCACCCACCCTGCTTTAGTGGGTTGAAAACTATCTGGACATGAAAGGACAATACTTGGGAGCTTCTAATGGGAGAGGATCAATGCATCTAAATATGCAGTGGCCCTAAAAAAAGCTTGCTGACCCATAAATTAAAGTTACTTTATTGACATGGTAAAGCCAGCGTCAACATGCAGTTAAACGCAGACTCTTAATTTCCCCCTTTTTTTGGCAACAACCCTCTCCTATTTTCCTAAGTGCCACCCAATTTAAGTTAATTTTTACTACTTCAGCCACATTTATAACTGAAGAAATGTGATCTTTCTTCTGCTTTAAATTAATCCTTCTCTTAGCAACTGGCTCCAACAACACATACACAGTGTAAAACGTATGGAGAATTTTTAAGCACAGAATTAAGGTACAAGAAAAAGCACACAGATTTTAGTCAAGACTAATGTATGCTCAGTTCTGCATAACCCAAAGCAGGAGTTATTAAGAACATTTGTTTAGAAGCCAGCACGACACTTTTTAAGTCATACAGCAAACATTAAGACAGGTCTGGCTG
Source organism: Anhinga rufa (assembly GCA_013400875.1). NCBI lineage: Eukaryota > Metazoa > Chordata > Aves > Suliformes > Anhingidae > Anhinga > Anhinga rufa. The sequence goes on from VZTV01102656.1 coordinate 43,254, forward strand.
CTGTGAAAATGGCTATGACACATATTAGGCTGAGCTGTTAGGAATAAATTGCTCTTATGCATACTGCAATCGAGAAAATACAAAGGAAAAAAAAAGCAGGCTACGTAATATTTTACAGGGCCATAAACACCAGGGGAAATAAAATATCTTTCTCTAAGGTGCAGCTTCCAATGCAAAAAGCTCTTATTCAAAACAGGGCTTCCTCACACTCCATAGAGGAAAGGCTTTCCAGCTGCCGAGTGCCTCTTAGGGAGGGGACCATAAATAACATTTCATGTAAAGTCATCATGACCCATCACTTCTGGTTTCATTCAAGAAGCAGACTCTAACTTTTTCTGGACCACACTCCACCACGAACAGCGTTCCCTCGCCAGGACTCGAAGAGTAACCAACATCCGTCTGACGGACATCTGGCAAAGGGCTCACATCCTCCAGGGGATGAGGAAGCCGAGGCACTGCACAGCCTCCCTTGCTGTCGGACGAGTACTGGAGCCATCCACGGAACAAAGCCTTTCCACCTTCAGCTTGTAACTTGGCTCAAACGCACACGTAGACCACCCCAAGTCAACCCATGGTGGCTCTCCCCAGACATTCGCATGTTCAGACCCCAAACCACTAAGTCAAACAAATTGTGTACTACCAGCTAAGGAGCACAGAGATCTTACTACGTAGAGCTGACCCCCTTTGCGTGCCTGGCCTTGCGCACCCAGGGATGTACGCACTTCTGACGCATTATTCCCCAGCTAGGCAGAAGGCATCAAAGAGATTTAGCTGAGGTTTTAGTCCTCCTCTGCTCCCACATACAAACTCCTTCAATCCTAAGGAACTTTCTTAATGTTGCCTTGAATAAGCCAAGGAACAACAAATAAACAAATAAATAAAACATATAATAAATAAATATTTATTTATTTGAACAACAAATAAAAACTAAAATAAAAAATAAAATCCACCCATGATCAGAAAAGAAATTGCAGCTCCATTTTTCATTTCCAGCCATCTCAACTCTTTCCTGGTATCAAGCTTCTGGTCTAACTCAGACGCTCAACTTTTGAACTCTCTTCTCACCGCAAGGAACAAGCTCTCAGCTGCTTCGTACCCAGCCACAGAGTCTGGTCAACCACACATCCGTAAAAATAGAGAAGGATTTCATGGTTACACTACCACCGGGATCGCATCCTCCTTCCCCATCGCCCGCAGCACACGTGATGCAGATACGGTGACGTGAGAGCTGAGGATGGCACCGCTCATGTTTTGCTACGGACAACACAAGCTCCAGGAAAACAGCGGCACTTTCTGTGATAACCATGCCCAGAAACTGAGCAGGACGGACAGCCTCACAGCGCCCGTAAATTACTGGGTTTACCTTGCACCGCTTCATTCTTTAATGAGACCATTTCCTCCATGAGAAGCTCCAATGTCCCACTCCAAGTCAGCGTGCCTCATGGACCAAACCAGCCCCAAAACTGTCCGTAAACCCTTTGGAGGGCTGAAAAAATAAGCTCAGCTCTCTTCTAGCAGCCAGAACCTCCTCTCCAGTAGCCACCTCTGCTAGGCTATGAGGTTAGGGAGCGACCACGCACCAGCTCAGCTGACAAGCCCGAAGAAGGGACAGCACCCAGCTAAGGGACGCTGTGGAGCAGACGCGGCAGCGGGGATGCCACGCGGCTCTCCCAGACTCTCTGTAGCTGGAAGAGGATGCATGTCATTAGCCTGGGGCTTTTACTCATACAAAAGTGTCTCAACCTCCCTACAGTCAACCTTCCAACACCAGCAAGGCTTCCTAGGGTAGGCCAGATGCAAGTCAGCCACGTGTCGGGCTTTGTCCTTGTGCAGGGTTTGTGGCAGAGGGAAGCGAAGCATGGCACCCCGCTGGACGCGGAGGGATCCAGTACCACCCAAGCCCGAGCCCATCAGCCCCTGGAGCTCAGCAAAGCCAGGAGGAAGAGGAGGCAAGGAGGAGCACACGTTGCCATCCCCTTCCCTTTGCGCGGCCACGCACGAAAAAAAAAGCACAGCTTCAGCTGGAACAGCGACTACAAACCAAGCAACATGGTCCTTTTTGAAGAAAACAAATACTTGATTACAAAAATCACAGCCCATCCGCCCCCCCTGCAAACACTGGCAAGGCGGAGGGGCAGCGAGCCACTCTGCTCCAGGGCTCTTCTCAGCTGTAACAAGGAGATTTCAGTGCTTTGTATTCCCAAATTATCTGGAGAACCCATTGCTCAGGATTAGGGCCCCTGTTGGTTTGCAAAGGGCCCAGTACCAACTGGAGGTTGAACCTGGGCGTCCACGAGTTAATAAAAGTAATGCAAATAACAACATTGAAGTGTCTGGGGGGGGGTTTCCAGCACTCATGTCCACTGCTAAAGGAGATTCCTACAGAACCAGGCTCTGGAAGCAGCCCACAGCACACACAGTCCCCCGGCAGTAACTCAGTGCTGTCTTGTTGTTTAAGAGTTGCCTTAAACCCACAGAATTGTATTACCGACACCTCATTTTGGCATGTGAAATAATTTATTTTTTTCTTTGTAAGCCACCCACAGAAAAGCTCTGCAAAAGTTCTTCCTGAAGAACAACAGGAATAACGATGCCAAAACAGCCGGGAAGAGAGCTCGGAGCCACAGCAGCGACGTGAACCCAGGGCTGCACATCGGCTCCAGCTCCGTCAGTCCTCATTACTCTGCGATCTCCCAGAGCGCGGCTGCGAGGACGTCCGAGAGCCAAGGAGAGCGGGGCGGGAAGCTGACAAACTGAAAGGCATCTCCAGCCTCATGGACACCGAAAACGTTAAACTCCAAAGAAAGAAACGAGCCAGAAAGCGTTTCGCCGCTCTCGCCCCTGCGCGATACGGGGCGGGATGGCCAACCATCGCCAAAAGGCGTTTTTTTTCTGATTTTTGAGTAAAACACTAAGGGGGCAGAGGGAGGAGAAGTTCTGCATTTATTCTTCAGCGCTCAAATACATGACAAAGCCTGGCTGCTAATGAGACAAAGACAAAACCAAGGCACCTTGAGCACAGAGACAACTTAAATACCCCTTTTTGTCTCCGGTTTCCTCCTGTGCTCCCTCGAAGGGAGCTCCTTCTGCTCCTGCCGCTGCGCTACCAGAATGAGACTAATAACAGCCCTGCTTGGGTGAATAACAGGTTTCTATGGAGCGATAACGCTACCCGATGCCTCGTCTTTATTATATGGGATCTTCACACCATGACACTGTTATTAGGAGAGCCGTCTCTCAAAAAAACTCCAAATCAAAGGGGGCGGGGGGGGGGGAACAAACCAACCCAAACCTCAGAAGGGGGATTTGAGCAGTTCCTTCCACGCCTGCAGCAGAGCAGTGCTCAGTGAAACACGGCTTTTCTTCTCATCCCCGGGACGAGAACATGCAAAACCTGGTGCCTACGGGGGAAGAAGTCCTTCCCTCTGCCCTGGCTCAGGAGGCTTAATACCCATGCAAATACACAGCCTCGTCTTTGGTTCCTCTCTGCCCCCATGGAATTACGAGGCTGCTTTACACCTCTTGAAGTTTTACTCTCGCTCCTTTTATTTACACCCAGTTAAACCAGATGTTTAACCCTGCTTGAGTTTATTTTTCTCCACATATGTAAAAGATAATCCTATTCACTTAGTCAGCTTTTGCTGGTGGAGCCCAAAGCTGAACGTGGGTTGGTTTTGGTTTTGGTTTTTTATTATTTTACAAGGAGGGGAATTCAGAGTATCACCTACTCAATCGTCAGTAATCATCCTGCTTTGTAAATTTTAAAACTTGGGTATTTTGAATTCACTTTCAAGTCTATGAGGCTTCAGAGAGCACTTCAATCGCGTTTTCATGCATTTCCCCAAAGTAATGAAAGCAACAACTTCCACACCGGTTTGTCTGCCTTCCCTTAAGGAAAAATTAAATTCTCACATCACAGGACTCCAGAAGCCGAGCCTTCAGGAGAAGCACGAGGGAAGAAAAGCCATAGAAATACTTCACAACACTGCTGATACCTGCTGGTAACTCAAAGCTGCAAGTCAGATGCCTGCCCGGGAGAGACGGGGGGGTGAGCAGGACCCTGATCCCAGGGACTGACGGGGATGGAGAGGAACCAGCGCAGGCCAGCACGCCCCGGCAGTGCTGACGCAGACCTGCATCTCCCGACGACCCCGGCGACAGCCAAGTTACAACAAAAAGACTTTTATTAACAACCCCCCAGGCATTCAGTAGGGCAGGCTGAGGCATCGCAGCCAGCCTGGGTACCGCGTACCCGCTGGTTTCGCCAGGGACCCCCTCCCCACCTCACCCCGAGCATCCACCGCAGCTTCTCTTTGTCTCCGCATCTGCTCCAGCCGCAGCGGAGCTGCTGTTTCACGAAATGCCCCCCTGCATTTCAAGTAGCTGCGAGCAGCACAGAGGCAGGGAGGGAGCAGCAGAGGTAACGCACGTCTGCTCCATCTCCAGCCAGGTGAGCTCTGTGGGTCCACCCAGGCTCCCAGCTCTCCTCTCCCTGGCTGGTCCTCACCAACCAGCTCAGCGGGCAGAGAGGTGCGAGCCAAACCACAGCCCTGCATAGAGGTGGCAGCCTAAAAAACCAGGGCCAAGCCACCCCACGCCATGAAAGCCCACCGTGAGATGCTTTGGCTCTGGACCCTGCACGCGGAGCACCCCCATCCAGGAAAGCAGAGCTATTTTCAGCAGATATTAAATATTCACCCACGCACAGCGAGCCCGGCTCCACCCAGGCAATAGGACTAATTTGGCAGATTTAACCATGCCAGAGAAACGTTCAAAAGAACCCAAACCAGCCAGAAGTACTCTTGGCTTTGGGTGAAGGCTGAAACGATAAAAACAAAGGACACTCGAGTCTTAAATGTACATCAGAGTCTCATATCACAGCACCGTCCTTTCCCATTGCAAAGGAACAGATTTTGCCCACGCTGCCAAAATCACCAGGAACTATGAAAATGCAATGAGGCTTCATCTCCCATCAATAAATTCTTTTTTATTTTTTTTTTTCTATAGAGACTTTCACCCACCCCAGCAGCTGTATGCTAATTCCCCCTCAGCACTGCTTTATTATCACTTGGAACAGATGTTCCAGTCGCTCCAAAATCTGGAGGTTACAAAAACTATTAACCTAATCTGGGCACAAGGCTGTGGGATTGTTGTGGGGTGTTTAGCACCGAGGGGAAGGGCTCAGCCCCTCCTGCTGCTGCGACGGCTGGCGGTCCCCGGCAGCAGCACGGGCAGCAAGGCTTTGCTCCCCCCGCAGCTAGAGGCGGCCGCTTCTCCGTTGTGGCACCCCCAAATGATCAATAGCAATGATGGGATCGAAAACTAATTGATAAAAATACCTGCCCCGCTGTCGAGGTTGTAAAACAAAGATGGAGAGATCAAGGGGGAAGATGCCATTTTCAGGCTCGTTCCAAAAACTCAGGGAAATTAGCTACAAGATCCCCAAGGGTTTTAAAAACTTGGGCACAAAGGTGGATCCACTAACCTTTTTTTTTCCTTCTTCTTCTTTTGAGGGGGTGTCTGTCTTTGTTGGGGTGTGTGTGTGCAAACAGAGTCATTTCAACCACAGATAAATCCAACTGCGAAAGGTTTAGCGTTCCCCATGGAGCTGATTTCTCCAGTGCAGCCCAGTGTGGCTCCTGGAGTAATTAATGCCAGAGTCTATTTATGACCTTTGAATAAATTGTTCTTTTCTGAAGGGAAAGCTGTTAAACACGTTAGCAAATATAATTAAGAGGGAAGGGGAGGGGGGGGGAAATGACAAAAATCTGGAATTAAATCTCTCTCTAATTAGAAATGCTTCTTGCGACAACCTGGCTAAAAACCCCCGCTCTCAAGCAGATACTGTAGCTTCATTAAAGCTTCCTCATTACGCTTCCTGAGATAACTGAGCTGTCAATACAAGGGAAATTTACTTCTAACCTTTGTTACCCCTAAGAAAAAAAAAAAGAAAAAAAATGTTTAAATATTCCTCCACGTGGGTAAAGCTTGGCGACATGCACCTGAACACGCAGAGGCTGTAAAGCCTTCCAGCAAAGGTTGAGCAAAAGTTCTGTCCTCGCCTTTCCCAGCCAGGGCTGCTTTATCAGGGCAGCATCGCCCCTCCTTCGCCCGCCTCCCAGCCACCGCCACCGGTCATGTTGCAAGGAACAGGTTTTGCTGCCGATAGCTCAGGACATTTGACCAAGTTGGCTGTATCTCAGACCAAGTTCTCATCAGGGAGACACTGATTGCGTCATGCAGAAAGATGCCAGGCAAAGCAGGTGGGAAGTGGCTGTGATTAAAGCCGGGAAGCCCCTCGAAAACGCCCCTCGCTCCGTCAGCGGGAGCATCCCTAACCCTGGCCGCTGGAGAAACCGAAAAACTCAACTGATGTACGAGAAAGGGTTAGATGACAAATCTGCAATGCTATCCAACACCCAGCTTATCACTGTAACTTGAAAATGCAGAGGGCAGGATGATTCACATCTGGCAAGATCCTAGATTTAGTTATATATTTTTAAATTATTTTAGAAGGCCCATCAAAAACTCCAGTTTTATTTAAAAATATTTGCACTCAAGTAATACGTTCTCCTACATCTCCAGTTGGTTTCACAAACAAAAGATGACCCACACAGTGAGATATTGGTGAATCATCATGGGTCACAGGGAGATGAGCAGGGGCAGATGGTACAGGGATACCTCCCTGGGAATATCAGCTCCTGGCACAGACCAGTCCTGGGCAGACAGGGCAAGTCAGCAAACCGCAGAGCAACACTTCACAGGGGAACATCCCCCGTTTTGGAGGGAGCCCAGAGCGGGGCAGGCAGAGCCTTCCTCCCAGGCTCCTCGCTGCCGTCCTGGTTGACTCTGCGCTCCCAACCCCTCGGCAATATTAAAGTTCTCAGGTCTATTTAGTTGCTCGAAAACTGACAATTTTGCTAAAAGACACCCGTGTCCATCTGCCAGATTGCACATCTCCCCAGGAGCAGACACCCCAGCTGGTCCTGCAAGCATCACCCAAGCGCTGGAAGCCGCAGGCTGCCACCAGCACCGTGATAACACTTGGTCCCCCAAAAAACAGAGCTCAGCGATCACCGTGGCCACCCTGCTCGAGGCGGCGTGGGCTCTGCCCAGCACCGCTTAGTTTTGTGCCAGATCACCGGTTACAAAGCCACGTTTCACCGTGCGGAGCGAGCAGCCGCGTGCAGAAGAGGCACCGAAGGAAAGCCCTGCGTCCAGTTTGCTCGCCCCACGGGCGGCAGGCTGAGCCCAGCGCCGCACTGTGCTGAGCAGCTGCTGCTCCAGCAGCAATTCCCAAGAAACAGCCCAAAACCCTGCAGCAGCACTAGAAAACAGAAGCAGAAGTTGATCTGTAGAGCAGGGGAGGGGGGGGGGAACACATAAAACTTTTCAAAGTAACACACTGAGTTTACTAGAAAAGTTTTTTGTTTATTTTCTGTTTAAAGTCACAATTCTCCCACAGCAAGCATGAGACTCTCTCTTTTTTTTGTCTCCTCCCCTGTCTGAGGCTTACCAGCGACTTTCTTGGAAGATCACTCACATGAGAAAGTGCTTCCCATAAACGCAAAGGGTCTCGATGTGCACACAAGCCTGCCCCCGATGCTGTACACATTTCCTGTCCTGGGGACATGCCATTCAGCCTGGGATTTCCAGTGCTTAACACACTCCAGCTCTTAAAAAAAAAATATATAATTTTATTTGTGTGTGTGTGCGCGTGTATATATATATCTCTCCATTACATATCTATCTCCTATTCTTGTTGCTTCTGCCACAGAGGCAAGCTCAACCTCTCGGGAACAGGGCTCTGCTTTAAGGAAAACCTGCATCCTTACATGAACTCGGATGCTCCCAGCCCAGCTGTGAACGCTCAAAGTACCTGGTAAACCCACAGGAGCCCATCCTAGGAAGCAAAACCAGTTTATACAGCACATCTCACTTCAGAGCAGTCTAGGGGTCCTGCACGAGGGCTTTCCCGCAGAGACGGCAGAGCTTGTCCCATCTGCAGGTCTCGCCCTGCGCCGGCTTCGCCGCGGAGCAGGAGGGAACGCCGTGCTCCTGCCGGCTCACGGCTCGGGCACGCGTTTGTTTTCCACGCGGCCGGATAACTTTCATCGTGCACATGAGTTCAGCGGATTTCACAGATAATTCTGTGTTTGCAGCAGTAAACACAAATCACTTCTCCCGCTCCTCCCCTTCTTGATCTACAAGCCTCCTCTGTTCCCTCCTCAGCCCCTTTCAGATACCAGATGTTCCATTTAGCTGTAAACCGCTATAAAACACAACAAAAGATATGAATGCTATAAAAGGGCCAATTTACTCCCCCATCCAACAGTATTAAAGCGTATGCTTGAAGAGAAAGAGCGAATTTCCTCTATGAGAACCTTTTAACCTTCCCCCTCTGCCCATCTATCAAACCCCGCGCGTTCGCGGGCAGAGCCAAGGCCCCGATGCAGGCAAGCGCCGGAGGCCGCCCCACGCCACGGTCCCCGACGGAGCCGGGGCACGGCGCGAAGCTCGCGGCCGAACGCAGGGCCAGGCACCCAAGAGAGGCGCGAATCCCTCCCGACCTCACCACCGCCACTCTCTCATCCCATCCAAAGGCTGCCGTCGGCACCTCGCTCTGCCGAACCAGGTTCGCCGCCCGGCCAGCCGTCGGCACGGACCCGGAGAGCACGGAGCCGCCGCCGCTCCTGGCACGGGTGCGCAGGGCACCGTGCGAGACGGGAGATGCTCCCCGGGTCCAGCAAGCCTGGCAGATTCGATCCTGAGAAATCAGGCAGCACCACCGCAAATAAAAGCCGATTTACAGCTGGGTCCCTGCTACAGGCAATGCTACGGAGCCTGCTGTCGGGGGAGCTCGCTAGATCACACCACCGAGGAGCCAAACGAGCAGAGCGAGTCAGGATATGACTCAGGCTGGTGGCTTTCCAAGGAGGCGAAGGAGGACCTTCCAGCTGAATCCTTGCTGTCCAGACAGGGCAGGCCCACGGGTTACGAAACGAGGGCAGATTTGGCATCACCTCTTGCCACCCAAGCGACGGCGTGTTGGGCGGGAGAGAGACAACGACGGGCAGCGGCGTTTTTTGTCCTTTCTGCGACGGGGAGGGCTTGCAGCCCCCCCACCGGGTGGGAACAACTGCTTCGGGGACTTCAGAAGAAAAGGCCTCTCAGAACCAGAGATGTTCCCAAAAGCGTTCTGCAGGGCTTGTTAGGCAGGCTTGGGAAACACGATGGCCAACATACTACTACTATTTGGGGACTTCACCTAAAGATAACCACGTTTGTTTGATTTTATTTTTTTTTAAGAGCTTTGAGCCTACACACAGATTAGCAACCTGACCCATCCGCACCCGTATTTTTTCCAATTCTTTCTATGGTAGAGTCCTTCTGGCTTTTGCTAGAGCAAGAACACCCTCTGACACAGGAGAGGAGGACTCTGATGGTCCAGCTATTATAGATGCACCCCTGTGAAAACCTTTCAGGTTAGGGCATCTTAACTAAACATTACCATTAACACGGACTGGACCCAACAGGTCTGAGCTAGTCCAGGATGGGACCCCAGTTAAATATTCCCAGAAGCAGCAGCAGCAGCAGCACAAAACACTGATGTACTGAGACTAAGCAGAGCACAACCACAGGGCTCAGCAGTTACAAGGTCACTGATAAACCCAAGCTACGAGAGACCCGGACAGCGGGTGCTCAAGCAGCACAGATTTGTTATGCACGCAGCTACGTACTTTGCTCGCTGGTTTGGCCAACCTCCACCTGCACTGAACTGCAGCCAGGCAGGAGAGCCCCAGCCGGGAGGCTCCAAGCCATGGCGAAGGGTGGAGGGCAAGGAGTGGTTGCATTTGAGTTGTATCATCGGATGAAGCACAGCCCTGAGCTGCAACCAACGAAAACATAAGGAGCAGGGGGGGAAGTCAGTTTTATTAGAAACAGACCTTTTTCCAGGCTTTTTCTTGACGGGGAAATACAACACCGAGAAAAGTCATTTCATTAACACCGAGTTTGAAGTTGTCAAATGCAGACTGTAATTAACAGTTACCCTGAAAAAGAAGGTCCGTCCCCCTCCTTATAGAAGGAGCATCATCAGGCACACAGCTTAGAATAAGCAGGACACATCGAGGGGGTGGCAGGTGAACCCAGGAGGCTGCCGCACGGTAACCTGAGGGCATGCCCAAATTAGAGCCCCGGGGCTAACAGGGACAGGAGAGCTGGGGTGACTCACTGCAGGCTGGCAGCAGGGACCCCAGCAGGCTTTGCCTGAGGCCAGCGCTCACCAAAGCAGCACCAGCGAGCCCCAAAGCAGCACCAGCGAGCCCCAAAGCAGCACCAGCGAGCCCTGCGGGTCCCGGGGTGCTGCACAGATGGGACTCAGCACTAACACGAGAGCGGGTCACCCTGACGGAGCACGGAGCAAGCCTTTGGGTGGGATCAGAGATCCGGGAAGCTGCGCTGATCTGAAGATCACTGAGAATCCAAGGGATCCAGCTGATGTCAAGGGTAATGCAGGGAAGCAGGGGGAAAGCTGTGTGCAACTCGATGAAGGTGGATCCGTGCTTTAAAAATCAAAGCAGAGACAACCTTCACTTCCCAGAGGTGTTGCCAAGCTCACCGTACTTACCCACCTTCACCACCCCTCCACCTTCATCCTCTCCACCCCAACACGCACACCTTACATGTGTGGTAAGCCCTCCACCCCCTCATCTGCACCGCACCCCAAATCGATGGGATCCTGGTGCTCCCACCCCAGCTCTGCCCAGGGCACCCCGGCAGCCCCAGCCCGTGCTGTTGGGACACGTGGGATGAGCACATTTGAGATACGACTAAACGCAGGCTTAGGGCGAAATCTAATGGGGAAGTATTGCAGGGAAAAAGCTCAAACGCTGGAAAAAAGGTTTGTCTCTTTAAGAAAGGACAAAGAAACGGATCAAAAATTTGCCCTCAGGTCAGTCTGAAGCAACACTTCTGTCAGTGCCAAAAATCAGGTCCCTTCTGGCTCCAGATGAGCTGAAGAAAGCAAAGGGTCTGCAGCACCGGCCAGGGGCTCTGCACCCATGAGCCACGACACAGGGCGACGGGTCAGCGCCATCCCAATGCTCAACCCTTCAATATAACCACAGCCCCAGCACGCACCTTGCTTGATCTAGCCTCAATTTCTGCAGCCCTAACTCCTCACCCAACTGCCTCGTTCAAACGCAGCCGCAGGAGTCATGTATCACAAGTGCCGTTGCCGGATAATTGCCTGTTCCTCCCGGGAGGGACCAAGCAACAAGGTACCCCGTTTTCTTGGCGGTACACCCAGCATGAAGGATCGTCACCAAGAAGGATGGGCAAGTCAAGCATTTTTTCCAGCTCATCAACATGCTGTTGAGATAGAAGGCAGCTCCCAAGCCCAACTTGAAAAGCAACCGAATCGGGGGGTTTGGGCTCTCTGTTTTTAAAGGCGTCTATTCACTCAAAAGTCTGTTCCGGCTAGGTATTTAACACAGGTATTTAACTCTCATCAATCATTCAAGGAGGGGCGGGGGGGGGGGGTTTTCACTGCTTTTTATGCCTCTTGGCACAACCAGAAGGATCCATCTAACACTTTCCGCCTTCTTCTGCCCCAACAGAATACATATGAGCCTTCAGCAGCAGGTTCCGTTACATCTCACAACCTTGCCAAAGAACAAAAAAACCAAGAGGATACTACCTCCAGCTAACACAAGGTTTTAGGGTGCTATTTGACATGCAGGAGGCATGAAGAGGGGCTGGGAAGAAAGACTGCAACCGGCTCCTATTTACAAGGAACTCATGAGTTCGGCTGTACAAGACAGAGCACCTTTTTTCCCTTTGTAAAGCTCAGCACATCCAAACGGGAAGTCACTGAGACACAGTAAACAGTGATATGTAATGAGGCCATTTTTTTATAGCCTTTTTTTTGGAACAGAACTCAATTTCAAGAAGCAGAGAGTAAATAAAAAGCCAGAGGACCTGAGCAGGGTAAATTGAAGAGTAGCTATACAGACCTTGCTCAAACAACCCACCCACCCAGTCAGCTCTGATGATACTGAATTATTTTTAACTACTATCATGACATATGGAAGTGATTACAAGCATTGTAGCTGTAAAGCCTTCAAGTGGCACGTTAAGGAGTCTCAAAGCCTTGTGAATAATTACTGGTACCAAATACACGAACTTGCCTTCATCTCCCGTATACCTGGGGGAAGCAGTTGCCACAAACCACCTGCTCCCAGTTGCAAATGAGTACCTACATCATCAATAAATAGGATTTTGATACCAAATTATTGCCATCTTTCAGAAAAAAAACCCAACAGCCATGAAGCCGTCTGACAGTTCAGTCAGGCGTAGGGCGTTACACCCATCAACCGAGGGAAGTCAGTTGTCTGCGTGGTTCCTTAGTAAGAGCAAAACAGAGGGGTGGGCAGCCGAGTCATCGCGCCAATTACATTTGCTGTGCCTCATCAGTCTCAAGAGCCCTAATAAAACCTCCAGGCGCTGCAGACCGAGATGGATTATCTCTAGAGAGACGTCAATATGCTTCAAAATAAGAATCCTTAATGAGCTGACCATTACTGCTAACTTAAAGCCAGTGCGCACACAAATACACACATTAAATGTGTGGCTGCTTCATTTCAAGTATCCAGGAGATATTGAAGCAAGGAAAAAAAAATAAAAGATACTTAGCAGCGTCCAGGCCAATCTTAAAGGAAGGACAAACGCAACATGATACTAACAGGAGTCCTCACCTTACAGCAAACCCTAGAAGTGCACAAGTGCGTTGGGCATAGGTACCAATTTCCATCTAAATATATGGAGGAATGTCAACGTCAGGGCAGATAAGGGCTGCGATAGGGCGCTCAGCCAGCCAGAACTGTTGGGACACGCAGGCGGATGGAGGCTGGTGACACACGGCACTTTCTCCCCCAAGAAAGCCACCCTTAGCACCCTGCCACTGCCGCCACCCGATGTTCACACCAGCCTTCCACCAAAGCTGTTCTTCTGAGTCGCGTTTCGGGCAGGGAGGTGGGCACTGCTTGGGAACCTGGTTCGACGCACCCGGGTTATCCAGCAGCTCAAGACGCTCCCGCAGTTTCTCCCTGGCTAATTATCACCAAAGAGCCAAGGGAACAAGAGCAGGGGTTGGACGGGGGCAACGGGAAGTCGAGGCAGGAGTTTGGGCGGTTATTACTCTTTTCTTAGCTATTCTCCCTTGAAGGAGCCCACATCTCCTTCAGCTGCAGAGATTTTGGAGCAGAAACGCTCCTGGAGCCGGCCGGAGGGCAGCGCGCAGGCTGAGACCCCTCGGACACGCCGGCGACGGCGTCAGGCCCCCGCCGCACCCTGCGCATCGCCTCGCTCCCCCTCGCTGCTTCTCCGGCACCTGCCAAACACGCGCTTTGCCAAGAGGCGCGCGTCTCCGTACAGCCCTCCACGGCATCGCCACAAGCGCCAAGAGGCTGAACCAGGTCTGCTAGACACCAGGGGAATTACACCAGGGTGCTGGCGTAACGCCGGAGAAAGGACAGCGACCTGGGGTACCCTGCAGGCAGCTCCCGAGCCTTCCATCCTCGGGGATAACTCCTGAGCGGTCCCGCAGCGGCAAAGGCGGCCGGCACAGCTCCTCCAGCCCCGGTGAGGTCTCTCTGCCCGTACACCTGCCCGCGCAAAGCGCATTGCCCGAGCGGGGAGCAGCCTGCAGCGGGGCTCGCCTGAGCTTCCCTACCGACGTCTCTACACGTCCCTGCCAGGAAGGATTCATTTTATCTACAGCAAATGGAAAAAATAAAAAATTAAAATAAATAAACAAACAAACCCCACACCACCAAATAACAACCTCACCCGAATATGCAATTTTTTATTGCACGTGTTTTTTATGCCTCGCCATGCTGAAACGCAAGCGAAGAGTCATTGAATTTGTATTTGACCAGAGACTAAACAAAATTATGATTCAAACCTAATTATCGATGAAAATCCAAACCTCGGAGATCTCCACCTTACTCACAAAAGGAGCTTGGGATGCAAGAGCAGCTGTACCACACAGTGCCAGAGGACTGGAAATTCGTGCCAGCTACAGGGGGAGCGGGGAGCGAAGCGGGGTTCTGGAGACGGCTCCGCGCAGGGATGGGGGAGGAATGCTGTACCGAGAGTTGTGCCCAGGGGACAGGGACCGCAAGCCTGAAGGGCGCTACATCTGCTCACATTTGCAAATAAAGACGTCCTTCGCATCACACACTCTCAGCTGGCTGGAAAACCAGCTTGAATTACACCCCCTAAAATCCAATCACGGTAATAGACATAATGATCAATAAGTACCGAGGGCAAGTACACACATCCCACTTCCCAACTCTCCAGAAACGGCCTCTACCGCAAAAGCAATTAGCAGAAATGAAGTTTTACTCCGAGCTCATCAAAACTGGCCTCACGTCCGCTTACTCTCAGAAGAGAGCTGGGCTTTAAGAGACTTTTTTTCCTGCTTATTTGGTTAGTCACTGTGGAGGTTCAGTAGCTTTGGGTCATCCCACCCCGCCAGGCACTGCCAAGTGCCGGACTTGGGTCTCTGGAATCGAGCATGAAAACAAAGCAGACTCGAGATCACAGCCTAACGAAGCTATTTCACTATTGATTTAAACACCAAGTAGTAGCATCAGGTAGTGAACTACTGCCGCGTGGCCAGCCTGACCGTTTCACCAGCTCGGTTTCCCTGCTGAACAAGCACAGGAAGGTTTTAGGAGGACGGGGACACCAGGTCACCTCTCCACAGCAGGGAGCGCAAATCCCCGCAGCCTCGCTCCGCGCTGCAAGCAGGACCCGATGCTCCAACCTCCCCACGCAGCGCACCTTCAACAGCCGCGCGTAAAAACAAGTCAGCATGGAGGGGGATTAAAAAAAAACAAACCCAAAACAACTCACCAAACACACAAGAGTGTCTGGATCTTAAAGCATTTCTTTGCAGAGAGATGCGATTTCACCTCTGGCCTTTGAAACGATGCTCACCTCGGGCAAAAATCTGTTTCTCATTCCACACCTGCACAACCCCATTTAATTCACTGCGAAAGGTGGATGACAGAATATCACTGGGTGTTTCAAGTCTAGCACAAGTGTCTTGCCCCCTGGCATTTTGACTGAATAATAATAAAAAAAACCCCCATTCTCTGTAGTACGGCAGACGGCTGGTTAGCCAGCCCCGCCAGTCAGGCAAACGTGCGCTTGTCATCAAAAACAGCCTCTGAAGTTTCTAGGCACACTCTGCCTTGCACATCCCGACCCCCGTGTCTGAACGCATCCACAGAAATGGATGAAATGAATTGGCCCAGAGTAGATGGATGAAATGGATGAAATTTGGCCCAGAGCAGACCAAACCGCTCCCCGAGAGCCACGGCGAGGCTGAGGCACCGCAGGGACGTGTGTCCCCACCCCGGCTCCCGGACCCCCCTCCTCTCTCCTCCCCAGGTTGCCAGCGCTGCGGATGCAAGGAGTTAAACAGCAGCAAGACGTCTTCAGCTGCCCTGGGGGAGAAGCCAGCTTCCCAAATTCAGGAATTGCCAGAGAAACACCAAATACACAAGAACAAGTATAAGCACTCAAGACTAGATCGATTTGGGATGGAGGGCACCAGCCTCACCTCCCCATAGCGCCCGCTCCCGCGCCAGGCGACGGTGACGGCTCTGCGCGGGCTCGTTTTCGGCCAGGCTGTGCCGGTCCGCTCCGACGACCACGTTCCCGCAGAGGGGGTCCCCCAAAACCACCCGATTCAGCCAGTTTCCTTCGCGCTCCTCCTAAAGCCAGGAAGGCAGCCAGGTGGGGTAGGCGGAAAGCAATTTTATTAAGGACAGCTGGGCTGTAAACTCTCACCTCCAACAAGCAACACCTGCCTCGGCAAGGGTAGCAAGAGCCTCCTCCTTTCCAAACTACCGCTGGGATCTTCCCTAGATCGCAGCTACCATTTTTAAACCCGTCCTTAATTCCCCACAGGGCAAATATTGAACCGAAATTAGGTTTGTAGGGCTACAATATTTCCTTAAAAGAAAAATATGCATCGCATGCCATTCTCAGCATGTTCTAAGTAAGCACTAGTCCCTGCGCAGCTCCAGCGCGAGAGTTTATATTTGGAAACATCACAGAGAAGACGGTTTGATCAGTTTATAGCGTGAAAAGCCGAGAGGAAATCTCTCTCGCAGCAATGTTCCACCCTGGGAAGGGGCATCAGTGCGTGTTGTTATTTACTCTGCGCCAGCAGGTCTCGCACCAACACGAGAGCCGACGCTGGCTGGGTTTTGCCCCACGGTTGGGGCTTCTCGCCCCGGGGCTTTGCAGGACCAAGGTCTCCGACTCTGCCTAGCGAGCAGCGACGTCCTCGCGCTCACGTGCACGCAGCAAAAACACGCTCCGCTCCCCAAAGCGGCGACGTCCTCGCGCTCACGTGCACGCAGCAAAAACACGCTCCGCTCCCCAAAGCGCGCGGCTCCACGTTTCGGGCCTCGCAGGGGAGGGAGCTCCCGGCTGTCCTCCAGCCCACGGGGTTACGTCTCGCTGGGCGAGGAGGCCGAACAGATGAAAAACACCATTGCCCTGGAACAAAACTCCGGTGGAAGAAGGGAAAGGCACTTGCCGGAGAAGCAGCGTGCTTGCACAGCACGTATCCAGAACTCACGTTAATGTTATACATTATTTATCTTTGAATGCTTCAATAAAGTTAAACAGAGCCTCCCATGCCCTTGCTACCAGGAAATTTCCCTTTCCTTTCACCAATAAAACCTGCTGTTGTTCAAAACCAGAAGACACTTTTACTGTCCGCTGGTCACCACAGGGGCTGCCGGGTAGGGAGGACAAAGTACCCCCTTCTCATTTGTTTCTAATTGATTTCACTTCCCGATTCCCATGCAAATGCCGCGCAGCTCGGCTTGCAAAAACATAAGCAGAGCATTTCAACCCAAAACAACCAGAGCTGATTTGTTTTTCCCTGTTTGTTTAAGCCTGCTTCCACCAAAACAACCAGAAGCTGGAAACGCTCCCTCCAAGGAGGGAACCCTGAAGCTTTGGAGCTCCCAGACCCGGCAGGCGCGATGAGAGCGACGCGGGCGCAGGAGCCGGAGCGGAGCTGGGGTGGCTGGACCCCAGGTACCCATCGCCCCCCAGCAGCTCCTGCTCCCAGGGGGGGATGGACGGACAGATGGACACCCCATGGCCGCGCTCCCTGCCCAGCCGGGCTTGGGCAGGCTTGCAGAACACCAGGGTTTGAGTGGGATGGGGTGTTTTGGTTTGGGTTGTTTGTTTTTTTTTTAATTTATTTGCTTACTTTGCTTTTAAATCTTCCCGGTCAAAGTTTAGCCCTCAAGGGCAGCACCCTCCCAGCACCGCCTGCACCCCCCCCAGCATCGCAGCCGAATCAGTGCCTCCCAAAAGCCCCGAGGCGCTCCCACCTCCCCCTCCGAGCGCTGCTGTTTGCTTTTGTTCGGCGGTGACCGGAGGCAGAAGGGGGATGTTTCCCTCTTTCCTGGGGGGGGTTGCTTTTCTCCGCCCTGGAGCCCTTCCGAGCCTGAGAAACCCGGGGCTGAAGAGCAGTTGGGAGGCTGAAGAGCAGTTGGGGGGG